>JASAMW010004584.1:0-103575 GCA_030247985.1 Epsilonema sp. ZAB3_2
AATCGGCTTGGAAGAAGAGTCATTCCATGGGATTTCAAACAATTTTTGGAAAAATTGCTATTTGCCCTCATCATCCCCTATTTTTTTTCAAATTTTGGAATACAAGTAGGCCCTAAGAAACCGAATTGTGCAAAATTTCAGCTCCTAGAACATTCCCATTGTGGAGGTATAATACTACAAAGTCGAAATTTTGGCCAGGGGCGGAGGTCTACATGCCCTTTTTAAGGCTCTAGCTCCTTCAAATATTTTGAATCTATTATAGAGGTACACATCATTTTGAAGCTATTTCAATATAAAATCCGAAGAAATCATCAAAACGGGTGTTTATGAGGCCAAATATCAATGTAAATCGCAACACAGTTTTTGTTTGCGATTTACAATGATATTTGGCCTCATAAACACCCGTTTTGATGATTTCTTCAGATTCTATATTGAAATAGCTTCAAAATGATGTGTACCTCTATAATAGATAAATATTGAAGGAGCTACAAGCCTTCAAAAAGGGCATGTCATGACCTCTGTCCATGGCCAAAATTCCGACTTTGTAGTATTATACCTCCACAATGGGAATGTCTAGGAGCTGAAATTTTGCACAATTCGGTTTCTCCCTAGGGCCTACTTGTATTCCAAATTTGAAAAAAATAGGGGATGATGAGGGATGGCATTTTTTCCAAAATTGGTTGAAATCCCATGGAATGACTCTTCTTCCAAGCCGATTTGTGTGGATTCTTCAGTGGAAAGGATAACAATGACAGGTTTGCCTCAGAGTTGCATGAATTGCATCCAGGAATGATGCACTCTCTTCGCCATGTCTCTTTCTTGATCCAATTGATTCAATTCAACTTCCTCCTCTGCTCCCTTCCTTCTTTCAGTCCAATGTCAACCTGAAACATATTGAATACTATTATAAGTTGCTCGGAATTATTGATGAAAATATGCAAGAATGTCTTAGAATTATCACGCAAAAAACCGTTTGTTCCTACGTATTTTATTTCTGGAGAAATCTAAACTTGCGCAAATTTCGTCCTATGACGCTTACAGTACGTATGTGGACAAAACCCGCACTAAAAAAAATCGATAATTGTCAGCGAAAAGTACGTATGGAAACGAAGGCGGCGGGGTGGTGGGGCCTTCGTCAGAAGGCCTCTCTAGGAGTACATGAAACAACGCAAAACACGTTCTTTTAAACGCGAGATGACATGTACATCTTTACTCGCCCATGCGCGCTTCTTACGACGCCCAATTGTGTTTTGGAGGCGGAAAAGAAGGCGCAACGCAGCGGAATGGCAGTGGCTAGGAGTACATGAGAGAATCGAGCGACATTCTGAAATTTCGAAAAGAGACGAAATGAAAATTGCGGGAAGTAGGCCTAAAGAGTACAGCAGATATGGCAGCAGAGGAACTAGAAGAAATGGAGGAAGGCGATGAATCTTCATCGCAGCAGCAAGAAGCAGGAGGCAGCTTCAAACGTCTTATTCGTCGGGTAAGTTTGAAAATAGGTTTGCTTCAAATAGAACGGCGTGAGGTAGGTGTCGTTTTAGTCTGCTACTCTTTTGTAATTTTTTGCTGACACCTTTGCCGAAACGCCAGAAAAAGTGTCGTTTGTTTTCTATGTTTTGAAAGAGTTCTCAAGCAGGGTACTGTGGGGTAAGCCCGGCTATGGGGTAAATCCGGCTACCTAAGCTGTTTTGAACTTGCTGTTTCAGCAAATGATGAACCAAATAGCTCATTTGAAAGAGGAGAGTTCAAGAAATCGATTGGTATTTTATTTGTCTCAATCGGTCCATTGGCTGCTGAGATATGCAGCCCTGAAACTTAGGTGGCCGGATTTTCCCATGACCGGATTTACCCCATAGTACCCTTCATTCAGAAGCTATTTTACAAGTCTGTTTTCTTTTTAAGCTACGCCACAACCCAAACGACTACGAAGGTCACATCGAGCTGATATCCGGCTTGCGTCGACAAGTCCAAAAATCCGGCAGAGATGCTGCGGACGTCACTGCTAATCTGCGCGAAGCACGCGAACGTATGTCCAGCGTCTTTCCTCTTTCCCCTCAGATGTGGTTGGAATGGTTGGAAGATGAGAAACAGTGCACGGAGAAAGGAGTAGCGTTGAAACAGGCGGAAATTGCTGACTTATTTGAGAGAGCGACGCAAGATTATTTGTCGGTGGAAATCTGGCAAGAATACTGCACTTGGAGTCTCGGCGGAGGCGATTTGCAGGTATGCAGGGTACTGCGGGGCAAATCCGGCCATGGGGGAAATCCGGCCACCTAAGTTTTAGGGCTGTATGTCTCAGTAAACAATGGCCAGATTGAGACAAGTATGATATCAATCGATTCCTTGAACTCTCCTCTATCAGATGAGCTATTTGGTTCATCATTTGCTGAAACAGCAAGTTCTAAGGAGCTTAGGTGACCGGGTTTACCCCGTGTCCGGTTTACCCCATAGTACTACCCTACATATTTTGCGTTGTCACGATTGGGTTGGTCGAAAACAGCGACCCCGCGGTCTTTATTGTGCAAGTGTAATCGACGTCATTTTTTTGTCAAATCTTCTCCTTCGCTTCTTTTCGGCTCCCAGATGACTGAACGTTGACGTCCCCGTCGGCACCTAGTATCTAAACTTACACTATGTAAATATTACGGCCCGTCTTTATCGACCAACCCCATCGCGACAACGCAACTGGTCCATATACGATTAGTGCGGGGTAATTCGAGCCAGGGGTTGATTCGGGCCACCCCACCCTATATTTTCAGTTAGGGAAGGGAGAAAATTTGTTGGGGTGGCGTGGGATAAAATAGGACAGGTGATGAATTGGACAACCAGAATTTTTTTACAACCAAGTCTGTTGTGTTGAGTAACATTTTTTACAACCAAGCCAAACCTATTGATATTGAACTACTACTTTTGATAGGTTTATTCGTGCATTCTTTTCTTATTCAGGCAACCCGGACCCTGTTCGAAAGAGCCCTGAACGCCGCCGGCTTGCACGTGGGTCAAGGCATTCAGCTGTGGGATTTGGCGCGGGAAATTCAAAAACTCATCTTGGCCTCTGTTCCCGATGACGACGAAGAACGCGAGGAGAAAGAAACCGAGACCTTACGTCATTTGTACACGCGCCAACTCGCCCTACCTCTTAAGGGCATGCAGGATACCTGGGACGAATTCTGCCAGGAACTTTTGCCGCCGGAGACGCCGCCGGAAAATTCTCTGCGCGCCCTATATGAATCCGCCTTGAAACGCTTGGAAGACTTGCTGCCGTACGAAGAAGCGCTGGGTCAGGAGAATTCGGTGGACAACTACAAGGCGTACATTGCGAAGGAGAAGGAGAGCAAAGACGCGGCGCGCGTCCGCTGCATATATGAACGCGCCATTACTGCTCACTGTCTCTCTGAGGAACTGTGGCTGGATTTCGCGTGCTGGGTGGATAGAACACTTAAAGGGGGATCTGACAAAGAATTTCCATAGTGAAGTTGTTGATCGATTTTTGAAAATTCGTTCGGTTGAACCTGTGCAGTTTTACTTGCTGAATCGATCCCACCCATCTATCTCGTTATGATTTTGCTTCCTCGCAGAGAAAACCCACTTACAAAGCGTGTTTCGCAACGTTTTTGCGCAATTTATTGTGAAACGCCCTTTGCAAGTGGGATTTCTCTGCGAGGAGGCAAAATCGGAATGAGACAGGTGGGTAGAATCGATTCAGCATGAAAAACTGCATAGGTTCACTGAACGAATTATCAAAAATTGTTCAACACTTCAGTATGGGCAAATCTTTGCCGCATCCACCCTTTATGGGCGATCACGTGACGGTGCTTTCGATCTACGAAAGAGCAGTGAGGAACTGTTACTGGTGCGCTGGGTTGTGGCAGCGATATTTGCTGGCAGTGGAAAGAGCAAACGAACCGTGGGAAAAGCTGGATGGCGTGTTCCAACGGGCTCTTAAGGCCGGCATAAACGACGCTTCGGAACTCATTCTCCTGTGGCTCAACTACGCCTACGCTGTGAGACGACGCAAAGACTTCCAAAACACGCACGAGGGAAATAAGAAAAGACTGGAAACAGTTTCACAAACTTTTGCGGACGGCAAAAAGTGGTTGGCGGAATATTTCGGAGAGAAAAATTGGGACCCGGAGTGCTTTTTCCGGAAATCTTGGGCCTATTTCGAGGCGTCTCAACGACAGAATTTTGCGGAAGCGGAGCGATTGTGGCGTGAAGAAATAATGCGAGCTGGCAACGGCCCTTATGCGAGCAGTTGGATGGAATATTTCCGGTTGACGAGACAATTCGGAGGCGACAAAAAGCAAGAAAATGGAGAGGAAGAAAGGGTGCATAAATGCCGTCGAATTTTGTCGATGGCCGTGAATTCGGTGGTGGATTGCCCCGACGTCGTCTCGCACGCTCTGTTGCAATTCGAGCGAGAAGAGGGCAGCCTTGAAAGCCTGGATTTGGCCATGGAGAAGGTGGAGGCGCGAATGGCGCAGTTGGAAGAGGCGCAGCAGCAGAAGAAGCGCAAGTTCGAGTCCCAGAAGGGCGGCGGCGGGTTTAAGAAGCAGCAGCAGCAGAAGTGGCAGAATAAGAGCAGGGCTTTTCAGCCTCAGCGGAAGAACAGAGAAGGCGAAGGGAGGGAGGAAAAATCACCAAAGAAAAAGATAGAAAAGGCGGAAACAGGCAAAAGAAAGGTGGAAAAAGAAGAAGACTCAAGTTTCCAGGAAGAGTCACCCGTAAAAAAGAAACAGAAAGACGCTGATGGATTCTTGGTACCCGCTTTTCCCGCTGCGAAACGCACTGCTACCTCTCCCACGCTACCCACCCCGGTGGTAACTTCTTCCAAGAAAGACCAAGAACCTATAACTACTGACACCAAAGCAAAAGAAGAACAGGCAACCGCCCCAACATCTTCTACGACAAAATCGGCGGAAGAAACAGCGGAGCAGAAACAACGCTCAGTCTTCGTCAGCAATCTGCACTTCTCTCTGGACGAATCCCGCCTTAAGAACCTCTTTTCCCCCATGGGCGAAGTGGTCAAGGTGAATATTCTGAAATTTCCCGGCGGCAAGTCGAAAGGCTTCGGATTCGTGGAGTTTTCGACCCGGAAATCGGCCCAGAGTGCGTTGGAGACTATGGACCGATATCCGGTGGACGGCCGACCGATGTTTGTGTCCAGAGTGCGTGAGAAGGAGGAGGCGCGGCCGGAGTTCAAGTACGGGACGGGGCTGGAGAAGAATAAGCTCTTCGTGCGGAATATCGCGAACGGAGTGACCAGAGAGGACCTGGAGGAGATTTTTGGAAAACACGGGGCCATGAAACAGGTTGTAGGAGCAACTGTTATGTACCTATGTGTATGCAAAGTGTTGTGACGTGCCGCGTTCCGTATGGCGATAGCCGGGCCCCGAAAAGGGAGAGAGAAATCGGACCGAACGGGAATCGTACCCGCTACCCTCGGACACAGCTGTGGACTTTTAGGTACACGACCACTTGGCTGTCCAAGGACAGATGGCTAACGCTAAACACGCCTTTAGTACACTATTGCCATTGACCTCGGACGCTGTTGCCGTACGTACGCATTACGTAATGGTGTCTACTGTCTACACAACTGACGCGTTCACATCGAAGACATGCGCTGGGCGTACGCTCGGCGTGTCCATGACTCTACACACGCAAAGTCATGGACAGCCATGGATGCGGCGGCGTATGCCGAGCGCTCTTCCTTCCCATGTGAATGAGCCAGTGTTTCCGATGATGTGAACTGGCCATGACCGCCGTGACTGGGGCGCTTCAGACGTGAACTCCGAATTCGCTCTGAATTCGGAGCTTTGACTATCCACCTTGGTCCCCATCTTTGACGCTCAGGCACAAATTGTGTTTCATTAACTGGTCCCGCAACGAATGCGTGTAAACTGCGCAGATGACGACGCAACGTCGCGTCGCGTTGTGTCGTCGTCTGCGCGGTTTACACGCATTCGTTGCGGGACCAGTTGATGGAACACAATTTGTGCCTGAGCATCAAAGATGGGACCAAGGTGGATTCTTCAACTTGGAAAATATCCGAGTTCGCACCGAACTCACTCCGTTTTTTAGAACGTGTGTGTGAACAGCCGAGTTTATAAGTTCGATGACGTGTGAGCTATTGACGTTGGTTTCGGTTCAAAACAAAGTCATTCCAAACTCGGAGCAAACTCGGAGAACGTCTGAAGCGCCCCACTGAACCCTTATTTGCTTCTTCTGACTGCAGGTGCGTATGGTGACGTCTCGCGACGGACGGCCCAAGGGCCTGGCGTTTGTGGAGTTCGAGGACGAGGCGTCCGCGTCTCGCGCTCTGGTGAACGTGGACGGACTGCCGCTGAAGAACAAGCGACTCGCGGTGGCCATTAGTAATCCACCGCAGAAGAAGACGACGATGGGCGGAGGGGAGGTGGGAGAAAAGGAGAAAGAGGCGAAGAAAATGATGCCGCAGGTATGTATAGTTGCTCATGCCGCGTTCACCAGACGTTTGTAAATCCGTACGTCCGTCCGTTCGTCAACCCTAACGTGTCCGTCCGTCCGTCAACCCAACCATACGTCACTTGTATACGGGACGGATGTCTGGTGAACGCGGCATGATGGCTCAAAAGGGGAAATTGTGCGACTGAGGTTATTCAGGTGTGTAGTCAAGTGGGAACGCGAGAGGTCCAGGGTTCGATATCCTGCTGGCACAGCTGGTTCTTCATTTGCCGAAGCAGCAAGTTCAAATGAGCTTAGGTCGCCGGGTTTACCCCACAATACCCTATGTATGTACGTATCACCAAAAATATATAATTTTGGTATTGTGTGTGTACCTGTACATGAGCTGTGCAATACGTAAAAGAAGGAATCAATTTCAAGTTTCAGGTGCCAGGAAGGGTGGGTAAGGCTTCCAACGTGCAGCTTCTCACGCCACGAGTCATACAAAAGAAGCCCGAACAGCAGACGAAGGAAGCCAAGAAACGACCGGACGAAAAGGGGAAGGAGAAGAAGAATGGGGAACCGTCCACCACCAACGTGCAACAAACGGCCAAATTGAGCAACGAACAGTTTCGAAGCATGTTTTTGAAGAAAGATTGAGAAATACGTACTAGGCTATGGCTAAAGGTGGTGAGTGCGTCAACTGGTGAAAATGATGTTTCAGTAGTGATGGAAGTGCTGTACATTGACTTTCCACACGTTGAGTTCAGAGTTGTCACTGAGCGTGGCCACAACAAGGTCGCCCCTCTTTCTTAGTCGACCGAATCATCAAAGTCGCGAGTTCACCCAGGCTGCGCCCATCACACAGTAACGAAGAACTTCGTCATCCTTGGGTGAACTTGTAACTTTGATGTTTCGGCTAGCTTTGACGCTAAAGGGTTGAACTAACGAAAAATAAGGCGGGGGGCCAAATTGCGGCCACGCTCGCTCAATGAGAACTCAACTCGTAAATATGGTTGCAGTACATTACTGCAAGCTTATGTAAGAGTCATTCGTCATTCTATGAGTTTGTATGAGGCTGCTAGGTGTTTAGACAGCATAGAGCGACCTATTGTCATGTAAAATTGATTATACATAGTAAGTTGTGCATTGTTTGTAGTAATCTACGTATACTGCGTACTCACTACTGATCACTGATTTTCTGTTGTGATGTTCTCCATTTTCCACATTGACAAAACACTGAAATTTACGTACGTAGTTCACTGCATATTGACGAGCGTATTTTGTGCCTAGAGGAGATAACACAACGGTGACTTTATGTGGAAACTCTGACACGTGGAAATAAAATTGTTTGTTGAATGACTCAGCTGGTTGTTGGTTTGAGTAGCTTTGACTGATGTGTCAGTCGCAACAAGTTACAGCCTCATTATCTGTCTGTTGTACATCAAACACGCATTTTGTTATTACGTAATTATGGCTGACGTGATAACTGAGCATGTTGGTATTAAAATTAAGCAGCAGAGTGTCAGTTGTCCAGTTTGTGGCTGGCTATCAACGAAAATGGAGAACGGTTCTGAAGATGTGAATAGCCATGAGGAACAAGCGTGTTTGGCGCCTTACCTGTACATTTGTCAGATGTCTGGCAAACAAATACGGGCCAAATTGGCAAAGGTGAGACGCGTGCCGTGTTGTAAGTACATATACTGTAAGTAGAGGTGGGGTAAACCCGGCCACGTCAGCTCCTTTGAACTTGCTGTTTCAGCGAATGATAAACCAAAAGCTCATTTGAAAGAGGAGAGCTCAAGGAATCGATTGGTATCCTATTTGTTTCAATTGGTCCACTGGTTGTTGAGATATGCACCTCTGAAACTTGATTTTTCCATTGCCGGGTTTACCCCAGTGTACTCTACGTACTGTGTGGTAACTGTATGGTAGTCGATAATGCATTGTTGGAGATTTTGCCATTTTCTACCTCAGTCAAACCCTGGTACATGTGATATGATTCACAAATTTCACTTCGTTTCACAAATTTCATTTCGTTTCATTTCACAAATTTCATTTCGTTTCATTTCACAAATTTTAGGCCTTCAATTACTGGCTGAAAATTCCCGATTCCACATTAGCTCAAGTGGCGGAGATAGTTCAGATGCTGCACAATGGCAGCCTTATGTAAGACTCATAGTATTTCTCTTCTTGTGACGGCGCATTCACATCGCTGAGACATGCGCTGGGCATACACTCGGCGTGTCCATCCACGTTTGACCCATCAAAAAGATCAGCAGAAAACTGTTCCGTCCCGAAGCGAACGAATCGACGAATTACCGTAGGAAAAAACGAAGACGACGACGGCTGATCTTTTTGATGGGTCAAACGTGGATGGACCATCATACGATTCAACAGGTTTGGATCAACTTGTAACTGTGATGTTTCAGGATTGACGATATAGAGGATGATTCTATCCTGCGTCGTGGCATTCCAGTGGCGCATAAGATCTATGGCGTCCCTCGGACGATAAACGCGGCGAATTACGCCTACTTTTTGGCCCTGGAAAAAACGCTGCAACTAGGACACACGCAGGCAACGGCTGTGTTTTCAAGTACATACGTACAGTTGCAGAGTACTGTAAAGCAGGAAATTTCAGGACAGAATTTAGGACAATTGTGACGAAATTCGTCCTAAAACTTCCGGTTTTACAGTACACATGCGTTGAGTGATTGCGATTTACCAATACGTACTGTACCTACGTAAGTACGTACGTAGGTATGTACTACGTATGTGGTGCACTGCAGTTTCTTTGGGTGTAGGGCAAATTTTGGAGTTACATCGTGGTCAAGGCATGGAAATTTACTGGAGAGATACCGTATCTTGTCCCACTGAAGAGGAATATCTCAACATGGTTGCGAGAAGTACGTAATACCCTTTTTTTCTATTTGCGCGTCAATCTTGTACCAAGATTGCATAGGTACATGAACGCGTTTCTCGTCGCAGCTAACGTCCAACCGCTACCACTATTGCAATATGCATTCTTGGTATGAGATGACCACAATTTTCAGCGTGAATTCATTACTTTTTGTACCAAGAACTCATAATATTTTTGTAGAAACGGGCGGCCTTTTTGGCTTAGCCGTCGGTCTCATGCAACTGTTCAGCAGCGTCAGCAAAGAGGACTATTCGCCCTTAATCCGTACGCTAGGCGTCTACTTTCAAATTCGCGACGATTATGCGAATCTGTGTGCGAAGGAATATGCGGAAAAGAAGAGTTACGCCGAAGATTTGACCGAGGGAAAGTTCTCCTTTCCGGTCGTGCACGTTATTCAGTCGCAGAAGGATGATGGACAAATACTGAGTAATCGAGAGAAGGAAAATGTGCCAGGGAATCGAACCCTGGACCTCTCGCGATCCAGGCGAGCGCCGTAACCATTTGACTACGCACCCGGACGGCCTTAGTCACACAATTTCCCCTTTTGATCATGTGACAGATAGCTGGTTTTCTTTAGGAGAGGGCGCCTATTTGGCACCTCTCAATCAACCAGGGCCGACCAGAGTGACATGGCCGAGAAGACAAGGTTTGAAATAATCTGACACGAAATTTCAAATCACCTCTCTTCCTGCCTATGGAATGGAGAATACGTGCGTGTATTATGTGCTTGTAGCGTCCTTATTCTTAGTCCCTCGCTCTGGTATGTCTCCATTAGATCATGTTTTTTCAATAGCTGCACATGATTACCCTTATTGCAGCATTATTTAAAAGTTGATAATTATTTTTTTCTATGGTCGTGTTTTGCCCTATCACGCTGCGTAAAAGGAGTCGTCAGACAATAATTACATTACGTACGGAACGTGATACCTACACATAGTAGACTAGACTATATGCGTAATCGTCTATGCCTAATGATAAAGTATGCTTATTTTGTTAGGCGTTTGTTTTGCTTTGCAGACATTATTAGACAGAAACCGAGAGATTATGAGGTGAAGAAATACTGCGTGGATTTATTGGAGAGGCTGGGAGCTTTCGAGTACACAAAGCAGAAATTGATACAGTTGGAGCAGCTGTAAGCAAGAATCACACACTCAACGTCCACCATAGTACCAAGAATGTATAATTCATTGTGGAGAAGAATGTTTGACAGTGAAAACAGAGGCAATCAATCACTGGCAGAAAAACGCACCAAAACACGATGCCAGTCATTCTTCTCTATTATGGGATTATATATTTTTGGTAGCAATAGTTTCCTTTGTGTGTGTATGTACATACAGTACCAAGCGTGCTACGTACCTAATTTTGAAGGGACATTATTGACGTTTTAGCGCACAACAACAAATCGAAAGCTATGGTGGAAATCCGCACTTACTGAACATTCTTGAAGAATTGAGAGAACTTTACTGGTCTTGATCTCATTGTGAGTTTGAGGTGTGTTTGTTTATACCTTGTTATAGCATGATAAAACGCTTGTCAGTATGTAGCAGCAGCTTCTATTACTTTGCATGAATACTAAACAAACATTACTATACATACATATATGTGAGATATCATGATGTCTGTCTGTCATGAAACTTTGCACACACAATGATGGAACATTACAAAAGTTAAAAGGCTTATTAGCCACTGCTTCAAAGATATAAACGTTTCACCTTTTCACAAGCTAGCAAGGACAAAACAAATTATTTATGGTGCTCTTCTTTACAATTTACCTACCTGCAGCAAAAGTAACAGCACATGCACAGTATGACGGCGTAAAAGACAAAGAAAAAGGATACTAGAGGCCTCAAGCAATGCTAATCATGATTTGATTAGTTTACAATTACATATCATAAGTAGCGGGATTAGCACTATCGCTATGTACAAATAAACACATCCCCGCTGTCACAAAAGCTAATCTACTCTACTATGCATCACAAACAACGTGGTGAATAATACCGATACTCATATAGCCAACAATAAAGTTTGCCACAGCAGCTACTTTATATTGAACATAGAACAGAATATTGTGGCTACACACGCTTGCATGCTTTAGCCGCTAGGTAGGTACATCCTGTCACAGCACACATGTATTAAATTACAATACACCACTATGAAAAGTAAAAGGACGATGGCAAGGAAGCCTATCACTCAAAACTGTTTGCAAAATAGTGGATCGTTCGCAAAGACAAAAATTGTTCACTTCAAAAAGAAGGTTCAAACTAAAATGAGCCAATCCAACCCTCATTCTCCAGCAAAAGTTTCTTCCATGAGAGTACAAGTTCACATCAGTAGGCCACACCACATGACATACACATACCACCAGCTAGCAAACTGTTCTGTACATACAATATACCTATGCAGGGGTCAAAAAAATTACTCTCCATCACTGCTGTTTAATGTTTTACCTGCTGGTGAGATCCTGCACCTGTCAAAAATTTATCATGATGATGCCAAAAACACTGAAATCATGACTGCACAAACACCGCCTTGGCAAACCTCCAGCTAGTCAGTAGCTCAATGCACGATGCTCAGTTGAACTCGCACGCAGGAACCACAATTACAATTATTTTAGGGTAGCGTGGGGCAAAACCGCCCATGGCGCAAATCTGCCCACCCTGTGGTGATTTTACCCCCATTCAAAATAAAATTCACTGTACTTGGGAAGGGGTTAAAAATCGCTGCAGGGTGTGCGATTTGCCATGTGCGATTTTGTCACAGTCTACCCTAAAAAAGTACAAAGTACAATTTGTACCTCACTGGCTTCTAAACTAGATTATTGTTGATCATAGCTCCTGTGTGGCAAAAAACTCCCCTCCATCCCTCATTCATATCATCATTCAAAAAAGTTGTTCCATCCATTCCACTCTCCTGCACAAACCATATAGCCCATATTCAACTCATGTCCATCCTCTGTTCCCCAGGTTGATCTGGGGAAAACGTGGCCGCATCCCATTGCACCGGGGACATTTGCTGATGGTGCTGCTGCTCCTGCTGCAGATGCCCAGCTCCAGTAGGACCCCGCCTTGCCCCGCCTCCCCCCACCGCATTGAACATCGGATCTCCAGAGTGCAGCAGTGGATTGCTGCTTCCCTCGCTCTCCATCATCAGATCTGCCACTTGCTGCTGGGGAAACTGGGGCGGGGGCTGTTGTTGCACCCCCTGGGGGGCTGGGGGCGTCTCCAGCACCCCAGAAATCGCAGCCCCAAATAGGGTGGAGACCGAGTCTGCAGGTTGCTGTTGTTGCTGCTGTTGTTGTTGCCTTTGCTGCTGGTCTTGGTGCCACGAGGACCCTCCCCTGCCATGCCCCCCTGGCCTGTCTGGGGGTGGGGGTGCCGCGTAGCCATGGCCATCCAGGGCCAGTTGACTGAATTCTTGAGTGGTTGTGTAGCAAGATGGAGACTGGGTGGGGGCGATCGCTTGCTGGCGAGGCTGCATGTGAAGCTGGTGATAGGTGGGGGAGATCTGGGCCTGTGCTGCTTGCCCCTGGGGATGGCTGGCAGCCTGGGGTTCATCGGGGGGCTCCTGTTTTATGGGTTTCGGTTGCTGGGGTGAGACTGAGGAGGGTGGGGGACATGGCTGCTCGCGAAGCACCGGCAAACTGGGACTGGGTGGCACTGGCACGCCGTGTGACTGCAAGTGGCGTTCCAGTTCCTATACAAAAAGTAGAAAGTAGTAGGTAGGTACTATGGGATAAGCCCGGCCATGGGAAAATCCGGCCACCTACAATAAGTTTTAGGGCTGCATATCTCAGCAACCAATGGACCGATGGAGACAGATACTATTCACCATATGCAATAAGAGCAGTGCTTGGTCGCGAGGTGACCCCTCTGAATTAACCTTGATTTTCAGTGCAACTTTTGATCGGTAGCCGACGCGAAGGTCGGCGCGGAAAGAAACAAACGAGCAAGAAAGACGACCGCTCCGACCTTCGCGTCGACTACCGATCAAAAGTTGCACTGAAAATCCAGGTTAATTCAGAGGGGTCACCTCGCGATCAAGCACTTGCTCTTATTGCATATGGTGGATACCGATCGATTCCTCTTTCAAATGAGCTATTTCGTTCACTATTTGCTGAAACAGCAAGTTCAAAGGAGCGTAGGTGGCCGGGTTTACCCCATGGCCGTGATCCATACCCTAGTATACAGTATGTTCCCGTCATGTACAGCTGCATACCTTGATCCTTTGGTGCATGAGTCGATTCTGGGTTTCCAGCACGGAGGTTTTCGCCTGATTCTTCACGAGCATCTCGTGTTCCCGTTGCAGCTGCCGAATATAGTCCACCGACGCCTTGAGCACTGTGCCCTTGTTCATCTTCAGCTCACTGGACAGAATAAAACAGCGCCGCACACGATAAGATTCAGATAGCGCGCACTTGTTTGTTGACGTGCTACAGTACATGTCCGTTGAGGCCATAATGCAATATCGCAAGCCGTAGACGCCTACAGTCTGGCCAGTAAGAGTTCGCTAATGGCATTCAAGGCGGGTTGCGTAAAATAGATTCACAATTGTGGATTTTTGTAATGCCGCATTCACAAGACGTCTGTACGTCCGCTGTGCTACCATAGCTCTATACAGTACGTCGGACGTCTTGTGAACGCGGGATAATGCGCAAAAACTTCCGAAAAGCTAAGGAAAGCTGCAATAATTTTCGGGCGTTTGTCGCTCTCTGGGTGTTTTTCGCGTAGAATGAGCCATGAAATGGGTTCCCCTCCGCCATTTTTCTTGGAAAGTAGCAAATAGTTTCGAATAACTTCGAGCTTGCATAATGGAACGGACAATACGTACGTACAGCACAGTACAAGCATGCATATAGAAGCATGCGTATAATAGTGGATTTTCACTCGAAGGTCGTGCTGCGCGGGTTTCGTTACACACCAGAACTTGGTGTGGCGCGCGCCTAACGACACCCAGGCGTATACGGTCATAGTAAGTTGGGGCGGTATTACCCCCCAGTTCATGGTTCTATTTGGGCGGCTAAGGGCAGAACTTGCGCAGAACGCCGTGAGAGTGAAAATCCACTGTAAGAGAAAGTAAGCAGTACTCTTGCTGAGACTTAGGAAGCATCAATCCCAGCTCCTTGATCCTGTCGTTGATATTGTAGCGACGCCTTCGCTCGACTAAAACAAAACAACAAAAATGCACTGACTTGATACGTAAATAGGGTACAATGGGGCAAACTGGGACACGAGCGTAACCCCGGACACCCGGTATATCTCAGCAACCATAAGACCGATTGAGACATGTATTCTACCAATGGATTCCTGGAACTCTCCGCTTTCAAATGAGTTACCATGTTCATCATTTGCTGAATCGGCAAGTTTAGAAAAACTTAGGTGTCAGGGTTTACCCCGTGTCCGGGTTTACCCCACGCTACCCTATTTATCGTTGCGAATTCTCTCTCTCTCAGACTATGGACCAGTTGCGGAGTCGCGATTGGGTTGGTCGATAGCGACCCCGCAGTATTTAGTGGAAGGTTGAATCGGTGCATGCGGGGTCGTCGACGTCATTTTGCTGTCAATTCTTTTCACTCGCTCCTTTTCAGCTCCCAGATGACAGAACAACGTTGACGTCCCGTCGGCACCTGTTTACGCTTATTAACACATACCGCGACCTGGCGTCATTGTTGACAACAAATTGTTGATGAATAATATATGAGTGCCTTCGGTTGTTGTTGGTTTTTTGTCTCGGTTTGTTGACGAACGGACAACAAACCGACAACAGCTGAACGACTTGTTGCCAACAATGACGCCAGGTCGCGGTATGTGTTAAACACCGCGGGGTCGAGTCAGTATCAACCACTCCCATCGCGACAACGCAACTGGTCCATAGCTCTTACTCATATTGTGAATATCCTTCTTCCTTCGATCCCTGGCCATCTCCTGTTCTCGCAGTATCTCTTGCTTCACCAGTCCCTCTATATCCACGCTGGATGATGGGGCGCTGTTGGACACCTGGCGTCCGTACCCTGGAGTGGTGGCACCGCTCTCGATGGACACTGGTCGACTGCTGTTCACGCTGGGAGCTTCGAACGTGTAGCTGCTTCGAAGCTGAAGAAAAAAAGACACACACGTTCACATTTCAATCAGACAGCTCACTACTCTGACCGACGAGTATTATGTACGGTATGTGTACAAACAAACTGTACTTATGTAATGTACGTGCATGCATACATTTGTACGCAGTCCAAACGTTAGACGTTTTACATTTACACTACTGTCTGGCCGCTAGAGTTAGCCACGAAACTCAAGTTGTTTTGCGTGTAGCTTGCATGTACTCCAGCAGAATAGGAGTACATGAACCATGGACAGCAAGCAACATACGAATTGAGTTCTATAGCGCGAACTCTCAGTGCGAGTGGTCAGACTAGCAATTTGCCCACAACAACGAGTTGTTTGTAGCGCGGTTACTGTTCAAGCGTAGCGCAACGCAACATGCGTGTGCATGTGTTGTACACTATACGTACGTACATACCAACCTCAGCCCTCTGCTGTCGCTTCAACTGGTCATCTTCCATGGACAAAATCTCGTCGATAATGTGGATATCATCAATCTGCAACAGAAAAGGTACGCACCATTCCATTCCAGCAGTAATAAAATGTCGTGGTAGCGTGAAGGATCAGTGAGGCACACAGAACATGCTCGTATTGTACATACATACCTCTGATTGCGCACTGGTAAATGAGGTGCTGTGAGGACTGTCAGCATAGCCAGGGGGGCTGAGCTCAGCCGGGCTATTTCGCGACCCCTGAAACGCACAAACTCATCACAATAATGCATACATTTTCGGGCATACATATTGGATATCGTATGCTACACGTAGAGACGACATATCAAAAAAATAGCCAAAGACTACTCGATTCCCATGTGGTCTACCAAGATTTTGAATGATATTGCGTGCAACCCAACCCAACGTTGGTTGACAGACATAATACAGATCCCAGCAACGTCAAGTGAATGAAATGGATGAGCTCACGTGGAGCACAGAACCACCCGATTTACCGCTGAACTAACCAGCGCTCATTTATTGATTTTCCTCACTCACTTGGCGTTCCTGGTTCTTCTGTACGATACATATCGCAGTATGCTCTTACGTGAGGAGCCATAGGCATTGAGTATCCATCGTGTTTGATGAGCTTGGGTGGCGTGCCGTGACTGCCCGCTTCCACCGTAAATATGCTACTGTTGGGAGCGGAAGAGGGTGCGAAATGACGCTTTACCGGCCCATCTTCTTCTTGGTTTTGGATCTAAAAACACAGAAAAGTAGCTGAATGAAGCCGCATTCACATCGGTGACATGCGCCGGGCGGACGTACGCTCGGCGCGTCCATATTATTGGCGGCGTTACACGGGCACAGGTATGGGCAATAAATTGATGCACCGTGCGTGCGCGGAGTGCATTTTCTGTCCAGTGTGAATGAGCCATGAAGGCTCGCATGTCGAGCGTACGCCCAGCACATGTCTCCGATGTGAATGAGCATTGACAGATACACAAAATACTCAAGAGGTTTATTCCAAGAATCGAGAAGAAAAATTTGCCAGATGTGCAAGCAGGGAATCGAACCCTGGACCTCTAGCGTTCAAGGCGAGCGCCCTAACCATTGAACTACACATCTGGACGGCCTCATGCCGCATTCACCAGACGTCTGTAACGGACGTCCGCCCGTCCGTCAAATCATATGGGTTGACGGACGGACGAACACTTATGGGTTGACGGACGGGCGTCTGGTGAACGCGCCATAAGTCACACAATTTCCCCTATACTTATAGTACACACATACATACATGAATAATCTGGGGCGGCAAATGAACCAGCTGTTTTCCGGTGAATCTGATCGGTTGCTGGATGATAATCGGCGAGGTTTTGCTGACCGAAGACGCGGAGGAGCCGGCCGATGATTGGCCAGCCTGCGACCCGGCGGGAACTCTGATTGGTTCCGCGGCTTTCTGCTGTTGTTGTTGTTGTTCTTGCATTGATTGTTCACGCATCAACTGTAGCCGTAGGCTGGTACGAGAGCTCATACAGCTTTTAGGAATAATCGATAATGGGGTGGTGGTCAATCGATTAGGTCTTCCGTTGATTAGTCGATTCACATGCGACACTCAAGCAATAAATAAATAAATATGGCAAATGGGGTACCGTATCCGTCGGTAATCGATAAGTTGCTTGTCAATCGATGGATGAGGTTCAGTAACAAAATGACGTCACTTCCACCAGTCAATGAAGAGGAGAGACAATGGAAAATACGCAGGGCCTAATAATGAGCAATATTCACACCAGTAATTTGACGGTCAATTTATCCTGTTGTTTCAGTCAAAAACAGCATTCCGGAATTTTCTGTGAAGGACGACTTCCATTTTCATTATCGAGCGATCACGAAGTACAGAGTGTCTCATAATAAACCGAACACTTTTCCGTGCGTGTAACTCTGGAATCAAAGGTTGGATTTTCATGCGGTTTTTGTATTTAGTAGCAAAGGCTTCAACTTAGATGTGTACAAAATTTCAACTATTTTCTCCGCATATTTCGGAAGTTGCGACGGTTTGAATCTCGAAACTCAAAATCGGCGTTTTTCTTCAGTATGGAGAAAAATTTTGGTCTTAATTTTTCAAGATACCCTGTTCCATCCATTTGCTATGGTGGCACTGGGGATAATGCATAAGATACACATTTCCTAGGATTTTGGGACCTCTTTTTTCATTACGAGACTAATTTTATTTTGGACCCATGCACAAAAGACCCCTAAATTGGCACTACCAGTGCGAAAAACCCTCGTTTTCGACCGCCGGAGAAACAAGGTGTTTGAGCACTTTCCACTGGGCCTACAAAGCAAAAATTTTGTACACATCTAAGTTGAAGCCTTGGCTACTAAATACAAAAAACCGAATGAAAATCTAACGTGTGGTTCCAGAGTTATATGCACGGAAAAGTGTTCGGTTTATTATGAGACACCCTGTAGTTCAATGCGGTAAAGTTTAGTAAACAAGTTTGGCTGTTGTCCAAGAAACAGTAAATCCATGGACCGATGAGGTCTTGACATTTCTAAAGAGCGCAAAGTATTCACCAGATTTTACGCTCTAGAATCAAAAAACGCAATATTTGCAATCAGTGCAAATTGAATATAGGGGCGAAAAGGATCTTTCGCCATCAATTCGCAGTAGGTCAGTCAGTAGCACAAACTTGACACAAAGCACATGATGTACTATTGTTCAATTTTTGCCCAATACCAAAAGGCCACAAAGTTCAACACGTTGCTTCATAGCTACGTTACGCACACTGCTCACAAAGAGATACTTCCTGATGCCTCGTTCACAACGGACGCTGAACGCCAACTTCTGCGCTGCGCGGCGTCAACGCAAACGCCGACGTCGGCGTTTGGCTGCGTTGATGCCGGCGGTAAAGCCAACGCAAAAAGTTGGCGCTCAGCGTCCGTTGTGAAAGAGGCATGACACTGCTAGTGCTAATACTGCATCACATCTACATGCCTCTGAAAATAGTGGATTAGTCTTCGCGTTTCGTCTGTTACTTTCCAATCTTCTCTGTTGTAGCCTTTCAAAATCTCATGGACATTCATCTTCAGCTCAAGTACAGGGTGTTTCATAATATACTCGCCGGATTTTTGTGCTTATATCTCCCCACCGGAGTGTCACATTCGAATGCGGTTTTTTGCGTTGAATAGCCAAGGCTTCAACGTTGATGCAGCCAAAATTTTAGCTTCCTAGGTTGCATTGTCATGGCGCTGTAAGCGGTCAAATTTGCGGCACCTTTTTTGGCGCAAAACGGAGGCAGGGCACTGAGGCGGGGCAACGGATTTGCATTTTCGCTTCTTTCGCGCTCTTTCAAGTCTGTTCACCATTCCACGCTAACTTTTATGCATTTTTGAGCAGTCTTGTTGAAGACAGACTTCAGTTTGATCACCATGGCATCAGCGTCCCAAGGAAAAGCTTGGATGACCGAATTTTGGCTGTAACACTGTTTGCTAAAGTTCGAATCTGCAAGAAAGTGGCATGGGGATTGAAAACTCTACCGAAACTTGTGCTCCAGATAAAAACTGGGGAGGGGAATACTGCGGAAGGAAAACTAAGGAGAGAACTGGGTTAGGTAAACTGGGGAGAGAAAAACCGGAGCCGATCTGACCTGGCCGCCTGCAAAAATGTGTGAAAATTGACGCTTTGCAAATCGAGCTGTTTGAGCCGCTTCCTGTTGGCCTAGAAAGCTGAAATTTTGGCTGCATCAACGTTGAAGCCTTGGCTATTCAACGCAAAAAAACCGCATTCGAATGTGACACTCCGGTGGGGAGATATAAGCACAAACATCCGGCGAGTATATTATGAAACACCCTGTATGTCTGCCCACGCATTGATATCTACGCGTCCCTTGCAACTCTTCAAGCGGTCCATCGGCAACTTGATTGCCTCCCACACCGCCACTGGAAACAGGATCTTGAGCTTCAATTCGTAAGCGAGAATCAGAATCTCTATCAAATCTTTGTCGTATAGAGTCGGATTGGCCCTACCATGACCTTCCGCTTTTCGAACCAGATCGCCTTCCATGTCATCTTTTAACGCTTCGGCCAAGAATTTGTCAGCCAGACGCGTCACTGTCAAATGAGCAGGGTGTTTTTTGAAAATCCAACGGCAAGTTTGGCCGACAAAAGTGCAATGACCCATCCATCCACGACTTGACTTGGTCGCAACGCAAGCGGACCCCCCCCCCCCCCCCCTCTCGGTTGGTTCATTTCTAAGATCGGTACCAGCAGCATGGAGTGGCAAAGAAAAGATCACAAATGATGTCGACGCCCCACCGAACCCAGAAAATCGTAGCGCAAATCGTAGTTACCAACGCCAACGCCACAGGATGCGCACACCGGTCCATGACCAGCCATGTCGAGAGCGGGGCCCCAAAACGAAAGCGGAGAGGGGGGAGAGAAAAATGCAAACCGAAGAGTAACAAATAATAAATTTTCGGGATTTGAGAATAAAAAAATGATTGCATTGCAATGCAAACTGTATCCACTTAATTGCCAAAAAACACCCTGTAATTCTTGTCCTTCGCATCGTACGCTACAGGGGTGGACAGCAGGCAATGAATGTAGAGTATATGCATGTTCAATGCAAATCCGCACTCGCGTCTGTCGGGTTTTGTCCGAAGTTGCGGAGGCAACTTCTGTGTTGAGTCAAACAGAGGCGCCGGTGTCGTGATCATGCATGCACAAATTACGTACATTACAATTGCACAGCTACTGTCGTGACATTTATCTAACCGTAATTGTGTACAACTTGCCATGCAACTTATTGCTATCCTTGTTGTCGTTCTTAGTCTGGTTTGTTGGTAGAATAATACTTGAGTCTCTTGTGAGACGGCGGCGTTATTTTGAGGCTGCGGCTTCGAGTTTGTTGCTTCGAATTATTGCACACGTCACGAACGAATTGTATGTCGAATGCTTCTACGATTTGCTTCCGTCGTCGACACATGGCTTGCTTGATTTGCTGTTGATCCGAAGACAGAAGATCTGAAGACAGAAGCCATGGGAAGCTGGGAATGCAGAAGCGACGCGTCGGACTTCGTTGGCTGTCGTTCGGTCCTTTGATCGTGCCGCCAGTCCGTTCACCGTTCGTACCGTACGTCGTATTGTCGTGCATAGTGTAGGTATGTATGCGGAGCATCGTAAGGGCTGCGCTAACGAGATACTTTCCCCCTGGGCCCGAGTTAGGTGCCAGAAACGGGATAAGTACGGCACGGGTGTTGGGAATCTATCTCACTGAGTGCTGGGTGCGTGGATTCAAAACCAGAGTGCTACTACATTATCTACACCCAGGATACGTAATAGACCTGGGGTTAGTGCAGGTGCTCGGGTGCTGGTGCTTGGTGGTAATGCCGGTGTGGTTTATCCACAGTATAGCACGTACGTAAAGACCCGCAGACGGCGCACACAAACACCCCCAGATTCTATACTTGGAGGTCTAAGCTCGATTTTTTCTCGTGCTGTGATTGTACCCAGTCGTTAGCTAGGCAGCTTCGTTAGCTCGTGTACTGTACGCTTTGCACATACGAGTACGTGTTGGTTATGGAGACTTCCTACAAGTCTCATGCCTTTATTGTGTATCGTGTGCATTTGTAAGGCCTCAGTAGTGTACTTTTGAGCCTAACATATTTTTTTTGTGCTATTTCGAGTTGCTCGTATTTTCTTAACCCTTTAAGGGGCCGTTACAAAATTCGGTCGCCCTTTCGTACTTTTTGTGCGTGCGTTCTGCGGTTTTCGGTCGGTTAAGGCTGCAGAATTCCCTGAGCCTTCCGCGTTTTTCGCTGCTTTCGTTCGCGCTTACGGGTTAAATTATCCCTTTAGGTGGCATCGTAGCTACCAAAAAGCGCATTTCCGAAAAAAATTTTCGCCGTTTCTTTCGTGTTTTTTGCTACTGCATTTGCGCTTTTCTCGGTTGTTCGAGTTCAGAATTTTTCGCGATTTTGGCGTGCGCAGCCTTTTCGTGATGTCGGAAGAGAAGAAGCTTTCCAGGGCAATGGTTCCTGAGCCCAGTGACCAGCCTGAAGTGGTTCTGTCTCTCTTCAAGGAGCTGAGCAACGAGCACATGAGGCAAATGGCAGAAGAAAGGGAAAGAGGTGAAAGTCGCCTAGAGTCCCAGAAGCAGAAGCACAAGGAAAAGCTGCAAGACCTGAGGCAGAAGATGGAGCAGAAATCAGCCTTCCTGCAGGAGATGGGACTTCCTCAGGACAACTTCCCCACAACCCCAGAGGGATTCACAAGGCTGAAGCATGCTCTGTTCCAGTGCCTGCAGGTTGAATTTGGCCCCCAGGCTGGCAGTGAGCCAGCAAGTGCGTTGGCACCAGTGGCCAGTACATCGCAGCAGCTTTCAGCAGCAGAACAGCAGCAGCACATCCAGTCAGAGCAACATGAGCACAGGCAACCTCGCCGCCATTCGTCATCCCCCAGAGAAGCAGATCTGCATCATCAGACATGCTCTCATGGCTCCCCCAGTAGCTTGGCATCTGGTAGTGAAGCCAGAAGAAGGAATGTGGTTCCAAAGCCAAAGCCGTTCACTGGAGTGGAGGGGGAGGAAGACATCTACAAGCTGGAGTGGTGGATCACACATCTCAAGGACTACCTGAGTGAGGGAAAGGTATCTGAAGAAGAGTACAAGATGCATCTTCGGTATCATTTGGAAGGAGTGCCCCTGAAGCTGTACGAGCAGTGGACCAGAGATGTTCCAGGAATCGACTTCCAGGGCTTGGTCAGAAAGCTGCAGGAGGTGTACGGGGAGCTGTTGTCTCCAAGTCGGGCAGGAAATCTCCTTCAAGATGCAACGTGGGATCCTCAGAAGCAGACCATCGATGAGTTCGTCATCCAGGTCAAGCAGCTGCACTCTGTCTTTGCACCTCAGTGTTGCACGGAAGAGCGCGACAATGCTATGGCTCTGAAGGTGATCTCACAGCTTCCTCCAAAGTGGCAAGTCAAAGTTCGAGCTGACTCGAAGGAAGAGATCAACCTCCAGCGGTATGTGAAGACAATCAAGAAGCTGGTGGATCTGGAGCTCCACAAGGAGGATGTCTCCAAGCAGTCTGCAGGGCAGCAGAAGTTCTCCGCCAGGATGAAGATGATTCCAGGAGGGAATGCATCAGCTGCTTCCAAGTACTCCAAGCAGTTCAATGGGAAGAACAAGTGGAGGAATGGAGAGGACAGAGGCAATGGGCATGGCCAGGGAAGTGTCGATGCTTCCGAGGGATCGTCGCAGATCCAAACGGCTGGAGATGCCAAGCCTGCTCCTCAGAAGCAGCAGAGAAAGAAGTGGTCTGGTCCACAGAGGTGCTTCCAATGTGACATGGAAGGGCACATTGCATCCAATTGTCCACATCGCAGGAAGAATTCCTCATCTGGTGATGTCAGTGGCAATGGAGATGGTCTCAGTCCTGGAACTGGAAAGATCACTGCAGACAATGGCCCAGTCAGAGTGAATGCAGCAGTGCAAGATTCTTCAGTGGCAGCCATTCTGTTTGGCTCGGATTCACTGGAGTCTGAAGCAGCCTCACCACCACTTCTGGAGAAAGCCTCACCACCACTCACCACCACTTCGATCGCTGCAGTGGGTACTAGTTTACCCAATGGGGGCCAGCGGGCCAAGCAGCATAAGTCCAAAAAGTTTTCGCGTTTGAGTCGTGGCCAGCGGGCCAATAAACATCCGTGCGCGATGGTGTCCACTACCATCTTTCAGGGAAACTCTGAGAAGCCCCTGCTTTTTCAGACTGATCCTGTTTTGTGTGTGCCTGGGAGGCCATACAAGTTCAACCCTCATCGTTTCTTCAAATGGAATGGGTTGCTGGTTCCAGTCTCAGTGGTGTCACCAGATCAGCAAGGTCGCTTTTGGGTCCAGGCATCCAACCAGTCTGCAGTCAGTCTACGCCTTCATCCCTGTGCTGGTGGCTGGCTGAAAGAGTTGAAAGAAGACCATGATACTTGCATGCCTAGTGCTTGTGTAGGTGCATGTGTGTCTGTGTATGAGGAGCCTGAGGTGAGTGAGACTGTTAGGCATCTGATTAGGCTGTCTAAGTCAAAGTCCCACCCCGGTAACAACTTCCAACCCACTGTCAACACACGCAAGAGTCCACGCACCACCCCACAGCACTCAGCAAAAGCGCAAGGGTCCATGCAGACCCATAAGCCCTGGTACACAAAGCGCACCCAGCGGGGTGGACCCACCGGGGTCGTTAAACATCAGCCTCATTCGAGAGAGCTGAATCAGGGTTCGGTTAGTTCGGTTCGATGCGATTTCGATCTGCCTGCCTGCTCGTACCATCGCATGAGCAAGGCAGAGTCCGCAACCACCTGGGCACAGCAATCGCTGCTGTACGGGCCAGTGCGTCGAGGCCCAGGAGTACATTACTCCAATGCAGCTGTCGGGAATGTGGAGAAATCGTTTTCCACTGTTCCTACGCCCTTTGTTCCAACTTCAGCCCATCGTCCGCAGTCGGCAATCGGTGGCTGCAAGCATTGTCGTTTCACCCTCGCCAGTGAAGAGGCTCAGTCTGCTAGTCAGCAGATGGGTGGCTTCGGTCGTCAGTGCTTGCAGGATGGAAAACGCTGGAAGAGATGGTGACTGGAGGAGAAGACCATCAAGATCATTTTGAAGATCAATTGAAGAAGAATGAAGGCAGAAGCATTGGAGAAGGCAAAGTTTAGGTTTAGGTTTTACTTACCTGCTAGCTTTTGTGCATTGTATGTACAGTACCACGTTTCTTATGTATGTGTATGTATAGGTACATTGCATGCCTCAAGGAGTAAGGTACGCCCGGTCTTTCCGTTACCCGTTCTTTGCTTTTGGTTTGTTGGGTAGTGACGGCGCCGGGTGTCGCCTTCTTCTCGAGCGGGAATATGTAGAGTATATGCATGTTCAATGCAAATCCGCACTCGCGTCTGTCGGGTTTTGTCCGAAGTTGCGGAGGCAACTTCTGTGTTGAGTCAAACAGAGGCGCCGGTGTCGTGATCATGCATGCGCAAATTACGTACATTACAATTGCACAGCTACTGTCGTGACATTTATCTAACCGTAATTGTGTACAACTTGCCATGCAACTTATTGCTATCCTTGTTGTCGTTCTTAGTCTGGTTTGTTGGTAGAATAATACTTGAGTCTCTTGTGAGACGGCGGCGTTATTTTGAGGCTGCGGCTTCGAGTTTGTTGCTTCGAATTATTGCACACGTCACGAACGAATTGTATGTCGAATGCTTCTACGATTTGCTTCCGTCGTCGACACATGGCTTGCTTGATTTGCTGTTGATCCGAAGACAGAAGATTTGAAGACAGAAGCCATGGGAAGCTGGGAATGCAGAAGCGACGCGTCGGACTTCGTTGGCTGTCGTTCGGTCCTTTGATCGTGCCGCCAGTCCGTTCACCGTTCGTACCGTACGTCGTATTGTCGTGCATAGTGTAGGTATGTATGCGGAGCATCGTAAGGGCTGCGCTAACGAGATACTTTCCCCCTGGGCCCGAGTTAGGTGCCAGAAACGGGATAAGTACGGCACGGGTGTTGGGAATCTATCTCACTGAGTGCTGGGTGCGTGGATTCAAAACCAGAGTGCTACTACATTATCTACACCCAGGATACGTAATAGACCTGGGGTTAGTGCAGGTGCTCGGGTGCTGGTGCTTGGTGGTAATGCCGGTGTGGTTTATCCACAGTATAGCACGTACGTAAAGACCCGCAGACGGCGCACACAAACACCCCCAGATTCTATAGAAGAAAAGCCAGCACATCGTCATACTTGTGATCTTTCAGCTCCACTTTCTCCGCTTGCCCTTGTCCCTCGGCAAATTGCCCAAAGAACAGATTGTTGAAGTATTCGCTACGCTGTCTGAGCTTCTCCGGGGAAACCCACAGCTCTTTGCCTTCCACCACCAATGCTTTGTTGTTCTCCGCCGATTTCGGGAAATAGTGTGACATCTTTTGAACTTGGATGCTGGAAGATAATATGACTGAGACTGAATAGACAGTGCCAAAAAAATCAATCGAACGAAACACGAACGAGCGCCAAAAAACACCTCTTCCTTCGGTCGACTGCGTTCTGAAACGAAAACTACAAAACTTTACGCTGTGCTGCGCCGGCTTACTGCTTGTCATTGCGAAGATTTGGTTTATTTTGCGTCCGTGATTTTCATGGATATAATTGGTAAAGTCAAACATACGCAAAGTACAAAACTTTTCAAATGATGACTACGCCCAGTTAGTGCAAAAGAACAAAAGAAAAGAAGAAAAAGAAAAGAGCTTTGTTTCACTTCGATGCAGGAACATAGCTAATAGCACAAGAAAAGTAAGAATCATGCATGAAAATGTGCCACGGTAACTAAGGAAACTATCTGTGTTTTTTTTTACTTTTTCAGGAAAATGATATCCGCTTCCAGTCGTGCCATTTTGAGAGGGATTTTTGCCGCAAGATGTACTCTTTCTTCTGTACGACAGAGCAGCAGTACGTATCCTGTTGATGATGATTTATGTGGATTGTCTGAGGAAGAAAAACAGGTACCGGTTATGCGTGTTGCCTTACGTTAGCTTTTTTGTGCGTACGATACGATTATGTGCGGTTTTGTATGTCTTCTGTGATGCACCGTCCGTTGTGTTGGACGTATGTATGTACGTATCTGCTTCCATACAGTGCATTCTATATAATGTATATATGTCGCATAGCGTAATTGTGCTATTTCTGTTCATGTTTAGCTTCGACAAACTGTATTTCAACTATGCCAGAAAGAACTAACACCATATGCACAGGAGATTGATCATAAGAACCACTTTTCAAAGTTCAGGGTACAGATTATTTGTCTTTGCTATTACAATCTTACTTCGTATCGTAAGTACGTACTTTTACTTTTAACTGTGAACGTGCTATTGTTTTGCAGGAATTTTGGAGAAAACTGGGAGATCTTGGCTTGTTGGGCATGACAGCTCCTCGTAAGAGCAGATTCACACTGTGCGCGCGTAAGAGCAGGTTCACACTGTGCGTTTAGAGGGTGAACTGTCTGCTATTTGTGAATCTACTCTAATTTTTACTCGTTACTTACACCCGTGCGTTCAGATTATAGACGTTCTAAGCATAGACAACCACGGACTTTCACGTCTGACGTACGAACATACGTACATACGTCTCTAATCTGAACGCGGTATTATTTAGGTAGTACTACCAAGACTACATATGGGAAGAGAGAATATGACAGCAATTGGCTTCGTGTTCCATGCTACATCCATCCGTTGGTCTAAGACATATAAAAGCTCCCAACTGGGGCACCGTCTGTAAAAAAAAGAAAAGAATACGTGTAGACGACGGAACAATACGTTGGATAAAAAGGGGCCCTCGGCCTATCTATACTTTTGCATGCATCTATATCGATTAGGACCAAAACGGCCGTAGCATGTAACAAGAAGCCAATACTAAGTGGCATAGTCTCTCTTCCTTCATGCAGTCTTGGCACTACAGTACCTTTATTTTAGCTGAGTACGGTGGTACTGGTGCTACCTATTTTGATCACGCTCTCGTGATGGAAGAAATCTCCCGTTCCTCAGCCTCCATCGCTTTGAGTTACGGCGCGCATTCCAATCTGTGCGTTAATCAGATTGTGAGGCACGGAAACGAAGAGCAGAAGAAGAAATATTTGCCAAAGGTAAGTGTGGGTGAACGCTGGCCATAGTGTGCGTACTATTAGCCTTCCTCGATAACAGCGTGCGTTGTTCTCAACCTGGACGTGACTAAAGGTGCAACATTTATCACACTCACGCGCAGACACATGAAGTAATTTATTTTACAAAATCTACACAACACTTGCAAGACAAGAAAGAAAACTTGCAAGTTTGTATACAGACGTAGGTACTCTGCTTGAGTGTGATAAATACTGCACCTCGTAGCCACGTGCAGGTTGAGAACAACGCACGCTGTAATCAATAAAGGCTAAGTCGGTACAGTAAGAGAATGGGGAGTTTTCCGAAAAGTCGCGGAATACAGCGTGAAATGCACGGACATTTCCGTGCAATTTGCACGGAAGAGCCTTGTGCGACTTGGAAATCTCAGGGTTCTCTACGTGAACCAACTAGGCCTAGTCTGTCTACTGTACAATTACTGCTGGCTACCACACTGAACTGTTTGCACCATTTGTAGTGTGCACCGTATGCTGAACAGAGTGAGGAATATTGATTTGTTTTCAGCTATGTTCCGGTGAATTTGTTGGTGCTCTGGCAATGAGTGAAGCGAACGCAGGTTCTGACGTTGTTTCCATGAAACTCAAGGCAGAAAATAGAGGTAAAGGGTATGGGAAAATCCGGCCACCGAAGTTTCAGGGCTGCATATCTCAGCGACCAATAGACCGATTGAGATAAGTATGATATCAATCGATTCCTTGAGCTCTCCTTTTTCTTTTGAGCTCTTTTGTTCATCGTTTGCTGAAACAGCAAGTTCAAGTGAGATTAGGTGGCCGGGTTTACCCCGCTGTACCCAACGAATTGCCTGAATTTGCTCTGATTCTTGTACGTATGTTTGTGTATGTTCACAGGTGACCATTATGTCCTAAATGGCAGCAAATTTTGGATTACCAACGGCCCTGATGCAGATGTTTTGGTGGTTTATGCAAGGACAGATCCAACCTCTGCAGCACACGGAATTACAACTTTCCTTATAGAAAAAGTACCCTGTGCGTACAAATTTGCGTTAAAGTGTACTAGCCCGCAAATCGTTCCGTGGGTCTGGGACAATTCGGGTCACCTGGGGCGTAGTTCGGGTCACCTCATTCTAACTCAAAATTAGAGAAGGAGCGTTGGGGAAACCCAGAAATGTACTTCCACCCGAGTAGCAGCATGACTTGTGCATGCTCACTAATTTCTCCCGGTTCCCAATTGGAAATTCAGCTGTGAGTTTGGGATGGTTCGAATTACCCCAGCCCGAATTACCCCCGCACACATTACCATTCTTCTGCACAGATGACGCGCTTATAAATTTCTCTTGTTTTTGTAGGATTTTCCAGGTTTTTCAACTGCTCAAAAGCTGGATAAGCTGGGCATGAGGGGTTCCAATACTTGCGAGCTTGTCTTTGAGAACTGTAAAGTTCCCACCAGTAATGTGATGGGCGCTGTGAACAAGGGTGTCAGTGTACTCATGAGCGGGCTGGACTATGAACGAATGCTGCTGGCAGCTGGACCTGTGGGGTGAGGAGGAAAATGTGCGAATTTGTACGTACTGTCTGTCTACCGTACATGATAAACATATTTACCAGTTGCGCTATGACTTTTGGGTTGTCGCGAGGTTAAGTTTTTAGATCCTTGTTTCTGGCAAGAAAGTAACGTTTGTTTGCTTTCTTTCAGATTGATGCAAGCGTGTTGCGACGTCGCCTTTGATTATTGCCATCAGAGGGAAGCTTTTGGCGAGAAAATTGGCCTGTTTCAGGTAGGTGTACTGCGTACGAACAGTGCAGGATCGATGTATCGCATGATGATTTATTGCATTCTACTACCGTATTTTTGGGTGTATAGCCCCCATGTTTTTGAGGTCAAAAGTAAGTGTTTTACGGCATAATCGCGGTCAAAACAGGGTTATTCTAGTACAAGACATGCTCAGCTAAGCTTATAGGCATAGTGGCTTGGTGTAGGAGTAGCTATAGCTAGCTAATGACCAGCTTACATAGGTAGGCTAGGCACCTTCCAGTACATGGGGGGTTATACACCAGGGGGGGATATACACTGGGCAAAATTTTTGTTTTGCCAATGGGGGTTATACACTTGGGGGGGGGGGATATACTCAGGGGGGATATACACCCAAAAATACGGTATGTGCTAGCTATTTGTCTGTGTGGTTAGCCTATTGGCCAGTTTCGCTAAGAATTATGGGTGGTCGCGAGCTGATCCCTCTATTTCAGTGCTTTTTTCATCAGTGTCGCTCAGCTCGCGACCACATCCATATTTCTTAGCGCAAGTAGCGAATGATATGAAAATATGGTACCAACAGCGCGACACGTATCGTATGCTGTGACAGCATACTGCTGTGTAATGAAAAGTGCACGTCTGTCTGGTGTGTTTCAGCTACTTCAAGGCAAGATGGCCGACATGTACACCACTACCAACGCATGCAGGCTTTACCTGTACGCAGTAGCCAGGGCGGCCACTCAAGGCAAAATAAACTCAAAGGTAGTGTCGTCACGTTTTTGTGCACTTTGAAGATGTTAGTCTAGCCGATGTTGATGTTTGTTTTCCTATAACCGTTCAAATATTGTTGAGATAGTTTTATGCTAAGACTTGGCGTGCATAGGAGGAAGTAAACGTAAATATCTTTATTACTTTATGCACGCTCTATTGGGGCGCTTACACACGTACGTAGGTAAAGTACAGTACTATTATATGCGCAACGCACAATGCATTGCGTACGTTTCTTATTCACTGCTTGGGTTATTGACCCAGGGTGGTTAACTTCTAGTTGCTCTAGTACTTGCCCACACGCAAAATTTTTCGCACATGTTTACGTGGTCGTGACGTGAAGCTCACGGTGATTTCACCGTTGTATCTCAATGCTGCAACGCATGCGTACGGTGAATTCACCACGTGTGTAGCGCACTATATTGACAAGAAGGGGGCCACCTTTACGACCACCCACCCAGGATCAATAACTCAAGAAGTGTAGAGTGAGGTTGTTGACATGTCTGGCTTGACTGTTCACTTGTGATTATTATTTACAGGACTGTGCTGGTGTTATTCTATACTGCGCAGAGAAAGCTACTCAGGTCGCCTTGGATGCAATTCAGTGCTTAGGTAAAGGCTGACCAAAGCAAAACACCTCAATGTAAACATTCGCATGCTGTCTGTCTGTACGTGTTATGGTCCATTCATATGGTAAAGATGCGCTTGGGCGTACGGTCGGCGTTCATGGCTCGACCTACAAAGGCGTGGACAGCCCTGGATGCGCCGAGTGCATTTCTTTGCAATGTGAATGAGGCATTATCTTTTCGCAAGGTTTGTGTTTTGACTCGAGTTTATCACCGAAGTTGTCTAGTCATGTCAGTCTTCTGAACTTTTGTTGTCAATACAATACCTTTTCATGTGTTTTTGCGTTCCTTTGAACAAAAGTCAATGTGAGTCATGCATGAATTGCAACCCCTAGTCGTCGCTTCGTTTTTCTTCTGTTTCTACCTCTTGCTGTGTCTTCTGTGCGCTTGTAATTATATGCGGTGCTGCTTCTCAAATCTCTCTTGTTACCACCGCATTCTATGTCGTGGTTCCTGCACTAACTCTGCTACAAACGTGGAGCTTGGCAATAGACGGCTAGTGATGTCAACTAGTGGTACACCTGTGACTGCGATGTCAGTGCTGGACTTACCATCTTATGAGGAGGTGTTGAATAGTGATGCGGTACCTCCGAGTTATGAATGGGCAACAAGAACAATTGGGAATGGTGGTCGAAGCTGTTCAAAGGGCGAGTAGTGGTGTTCAAACTAAAGCTCTTTCCGCTAGTGATGTCAACTGTGTTATGGATGGGAGAAGCTGTGTTGCCATGAGTGACCACAGGTCCTGTTTGACAATACTTGTTTGATTTGACTGCTGATCTTTCGTTGCTTCTATTAGTTGATATGGGTTGTGACCAAACTCGTGAATATGATGTTTCACTCCCTGTTCTATTGGCTTGTGCGAATTTTCGCCTGTTTACGATGCGAATTTTCAATATTTTTGCCGATCTTAGCTTCTATGTAGTTGATACAATTGTGGGCAAACTCGTGAACATGATGTTTCACTCCGTGTTTATTGGTTTTTTTGTGGTTTCCGATGCGAATTTTCAATATTTTTACAGGTGGTAACGGCTACATCAACGAGTACCCGACGGGTCGATTTCTGCGTGACGCGAAACTCTACGAAATCGGCGCGGGAACCAGCGAAATACGACGCCTGGTCATTGGTCGATCGCTGAATAAAGAATATCACGTGGAGCCCAAGAAATAATAATATGTTTCAGAGAGAAGAATGTGATGATGGGCGGCTGTTGGCACAAATGGGCAGATTTTGTGATACCTATAGGCCTACCATGCGATATGTTTGTGTTGAAATGGAAGAGATTGGTAGGTTTTATTTGTAGATTTGAGGCATGTTTTAAAATACCATTAGCAAAAGTGCATTGCATAACAGATTTTTTCAACAATGGAATAGTAAATTTTGGATAAAAATTTTTGTTCGCCTGTTTTATGAGCTGTCTTATTGAATTTGAATACGCGCGCATGAGCGCTGAAATGTTTTGCGCATACTGTACTTTCGCGCCTCGTCGACAATCGTTCAGCCAATCAGAAAGCGTCGCTGTCATAAATTATCGTAATTGCGCATGCGCAGACGCGGAAGAAATTAGATGAGTCATGACGACAGCGACGATCGTGTTTCTTTCTCGCCGGAGCGTGTGCACATCTTTTTCCGGAAATATTCTGCGTGTTAGGCCTACCGCCAATTTTCCGCACGTTCTTCAACCGCCACTGATCAGCAGTTCACTGAGATTTCTCGCCACAGCTGCGAATATGTCGAATCGCCCGAAGGTGTTTTTCGATATTACCATTGGAGGAAAACCCTCCGGAAGGATCCAAATGGAGGTAAGGTTTTTTTCTTCTTTTAGGCCTACAAAAGTTACTTTTTTCATTTGAATGCTTTTGTATTTTGTGAGCTGCAGGATATTTTTTATCCTTCCTATATTCGCCATTCTCTTTTGTGCGGCAGTTTGTAAGTAAAAATAGGGAAAAGAGAATGGTGAATAAATAATGCGTACGTTGAATGAAGGTTCGAGGGTTCTTGCGGTTTGCGTTTTAGCTGTACAGTGATATTGTGCCGAAAACTGCGGAGAACTTTCGCGCTCTGTGCACGGGAGAGAAGGGAGTGGGCAAGTCGGGGAAGCCGCTGCATTACAAAGGCTCCGCATTCCATCGAATCATTCCCAGCTTCATGTGTCAGGTATGCGTCCGTTATTTAGTGTCAGTAAGGGTAGTATGGGAAACCGGCCACCAAGTTTCAGGGCTGCATATCTCAGCAACCAGTGGATCGATTGAGACAAATATTAGTCAATCGATTCCTGGAACTGTCCTCTTTCAAATGAGTTTTTTGGTTCATCATTGCTGAAACAGCCAGTCACAGGAGCTTAGGGCCGGGTTTCCCCAGTACCCCCACAGTCCCTACCGTTAGCGAGAGATGATATGTGTTGGGCCTTCTACCGTCTCGCAGGTTACATATTCCGTGAATGTGTTTCTAATGTTCGCAGCAGAGCCAAGGTCCAGAGACATCTCTCGCTGGATGGACTAATCACGCTTTCATGATGTTCGGCACAAGTTGTGTTCATTACCTCCGACGCGAAGTCGATCGTGTTACTAGTCTTCGTAGTAAAACGCCGCGCGCGCGTTCGGTTGTTTCGCTAGGTTAATGCAACTTGTGCATGACATCATGAAGAGGTCCCTCATGTGCGGTAGGGTTTTTGGGTATGAGAGGTTTGTGATTTATTGCTGTAGGGCGGCGCTTCACTCGCGGTACGGAACTGGCGGGGATCGATTTACGGCGAGAGTTTCGCAGACTTTAAGAGAAACGCCCGGCCTGCACCCCCCCAACGGAGCCAGTTCTTCCTCTCACCGTCAAAACCGAAGGTGAATAGAGGGCACTAATGCCGCTTCACCAGACGTCCGACCTAACCCCGTCCGATCCGTAAAGCGTCTAGGAGTACAGCACACCGACAACCGGACTCCTAGATCGTTTTACGGACGTTTATGGATTTGCGGACGTCTGTGAACCTTAAAGGGGAACTTTCGCGGAAAATCGGGGTAAGGCAACACACATAGATAAGCATAAAAAAGCTGAAACGCAAGTCCATCCCACTGCGCCTTCTTAGTTATAGGCTTCAACGATCTGGACGGGAACACTAGAGCACGTACCCACCATCCGACGGAAAATTCTACACCGTTTACGTTTCGTTCTACCTTTTTGTGAAAGTATCTTCACCAGAGCCAACAGGTGTCCCAGTTACACAATTTCGCCACGTCCACACAGACGAAATTAAACTGCGAGGACACTGTTTTGGTTCTATGCCAAACAGAAGATAAACAAACTTTAAAACAAAAAGGTAGACGCCAACGGAGCAATGGTGGCAGCAAATTATCATCTGCAATGGTTAGCGAGCTACGGCTCTCAAGCTAGTTTCCCGTTCAAAATAAGCCTATAAAGACAACAAGGAGGGACGTGCTTTTCAGCATTTTTTATGCTCTATCAATATCTCAGGTTACCCGAACTTTCCGCCAAAGTTCCCCTAAGAGTTCGTCAATAGAACTCAAGCGTTTTTGCGTAAAACGTCCGTGCTTCGTGTACCCTACGCAGAAGTACTCGCAAATACCAAGACGACTTGAGTGAAAGGGGCGAAAAATTTGAGCTCGGTAGGGGTCAAGAACGACAATGCAATTATTGCTCTTCTTCATCGGAAGATAGAATAGATTGCACAGTTCCGATTTTCGAAGTTTCCGCGAACGTCAGGGTATGGGGAGCTGGACGTTTTGGGGCGGGGTCTCCGCGATGGTCCGTGGCGCTGAAACGCCCGGCGATGGTTCGATTCCGAAAACCAATCTTCGTTACTTCATTCTTTTTCTTACATTTTTTTATTCTTATGTCTCGTTCTGTCAAGATCTGCCCATCTCCACCCCTGCCCCTCCTTTCCCTGCTTCCCTTCGCCCCAGCTGCCGGTCTGCTAGGGTTATCCCTCCTAGTCCTGCCTCGAGTCCTCGCGTTCCTTCGCTCCCTGTGATTGTCAGTATCCGATGACATGGCCCCCGACCAACATCCGACCGCACCCCAGCAGTAGCAACAGCAAGAATGACCATTTTTTTCTTTTTTAGGCGCAGAGAAAACGCAGCAGGAACCTGCTGGACAGTCGATCAAGGAGCTGTTTCGAAGCTACCAAATATGAAAGGCATGGTTTACAGTCACAGCACAGATTTGGGATAAAAGAAACTGCATTGCCTGGTGCATAACCCAAGAGCTTATCTTATCTTGCAAAGCCACAAATCAAAAATGGTTTTATTTGCCACAAACAGATGGTGACACCACACAAAACTCCAAGCATTGTATGTAGGAAATCAACATCTTATGTGTGTTTGCGTAATGAATGCTTTTTCTTCCAGTAACGTAACGTGTAGTAATGTTGCAAGGAGACTGCATAAAGAATCGTTCCATACCGAGATTACCCTTGCTACAAATCGATACAACACAGAGCATGAATGGTAGTGGGAGATAGACAAAACCTATGTAGGTAAACTGTGTATGAGTAAATGAGCCTTGAATGAGGATGTTTTACCCGCGCATGGAGAATACACACGCGTGACGAACAAAACACTTTTCAATTCTCAGCTCTCACCAAACGAGAGCATTAAAAACAAAACAACAAACAAACACAGATAGCCAACCATAACATGCATGTGGTAACGTACTCACCAATTATATGTGATGTGATAGTTGTTTGCTCATGTACTGTTGTAGGGTGCATACGTACGTACGATAATCATTCAATCGCGTCTGTCCACGCATGTACATACTGTGAATATACTATGCATGCATGTACCATCATAATCATATTATGTACGTAATAAATGGACGTGAGTGTGATTTGATACTCGTCTTACGTGACGTAACGTACGTGTATAACCGCTTTGATAAGCCCTACTACAATCCTATGCCTACTGCAGGAAACACCGAAAAACCGTAATGAACGGGGCTATTATAAACCTGGGTGCGATATCAAGTCACATAATAGCAGGATGTAGGGTACTGTGGGGTAAACCCGGACACCTAAGCTTTTCTGAACTTGCCGCTTCAAGCAAATGATGAACATGGTAGCTCATTTGAAAGAGGAGACTTCAAGGAATCGATTGATAGAATACCTGTCTCAATCGATCGAACGGTTACTGAGATTTACAAGGTGTCCAGGTTTACTCCACAGTACCCTACATTGGCTGAGTGTGTGTGTGATGAGAATTACTACAATAGCCCTTTAGATGAGAAGTCACTGGGGTGTCAAATGCCATTGTCACCATGGGTGTCCATGATTTTTCGCAAATCACGACATAGTACTAAACTAAAAAAACAACCCAGCGACTTGCCATCTTTCAAAGGGACCATCAGTACAGCAAAGTAACCTACGCTAAGGATGAAAAGTAGGTACGGTTTACGGTGCGTTATTGTTCCTCATTCTTCCCCGCCTATTTCTTGCCTTCTAATTTGTATAATTCCAGCTCAGCTTTACAGCTGGCCACAGTCAGCGATGACCACTGGGACCTTGGTCTTGCCGGACTGGGAGCCCTGTCCTTCCATGGTCTTAACTATGTCCAGTCCTTCCGTCACGCGACCAAATACTACGTGCTTCCCGTCCAACCTGCAATAAAGGAAGCAGTGTAGAAATATCAGTAAACACAGCATGCATGCTGTTCATTTCATCGCTGTTCAGCAGCAGTAATAGCTCATTCACATCGGAGGCCATATTATTCTTATGGATTCTTGGTACAGGCAGGGAGGTATACGGTAAAAACGACACTGAGCTCAGACATCCAAGGAAGATTGTTCAGTCAACACGAGCGCATTCTGTCTCGCCGCGAATGATAAGTTCGGAGTTATCATCACCGCCCAGTGTCGGAATCGAACCATCGCCCGGTGCGCGCCATTATTCAGCGCCACGGACCACTCGGCCACGGGAGACCCCGCCCCAAAACGTCCAAAGCTCCCACATAAACCCTGAACGTTCGCGGAAACTTCGCAAACAAATCAGGGAACTGTGCAATCTATTCTATTCTTCCGATAGAAGAAAGAGCAATAATTGCATATGTCGAGTTCTTGACACCACTACCACCGAGCTACAAATTTTTTTCGCCCCTTTCACTCAAGTCGTCTTGCGTAGTTTGCGAGTACTTCTGCAGCAAAATAGGAGTACACGAAGCACGGACGTATTTTACGCAAAACACGACTTGAGTTCCATTGACGAACTCTTAAAGGGGAACTTTGGGCGGAAAGTTCGAGGTAAGCCTGCACAGATCATTAGATAGAGCATAAAAAATGCTGCAAAACGCACCAAGTCCCATTCCTCTACGTTGCGTCGTTCTTGAGTTATAGGCTTCAACTGATCTGTGAACGGGAAACTCAGCTTGAGAGCACGTAGCTCGCTAACCATTGCACCGATCGGAATAATTTTGCTGCCACCATGTGCTCCGTTTGGCGTTCTACCTTTTTGTTGTATAAAGTTTTGTTGTATCTTCACTGTCTGTGGCATGAGAAGCCCAAAACGTCCTTCGCAGTTTGCACACATTTCGTCCATGATGTGGACGTGGACGAAATGTGTGCTAAACTGCGCAAGGACACCTGTTTTTGGGCTTCTCATGCCACAGACAGTGAAGATACAGCAAAACTTTACAACAAAAAGGTAGAACGCCAAACGGATAACACGGTGGTAGCAAAATTATTCCGATCGGTGCAATGGTTAGCGAGCTACGTGCTCTCAAGCTGAGTTTCCCGTTCACAGATCAGTTGAAGCCTATAACTCAAGAACGGCGCAACGTAGAGGGATGGGACTTGGTGCGTTTTGCAGCATTTTTTATGCTCTATCTAATGATGTGTGTGGCCTTACCCCGAATTTTCCGCGCAAAGTTCCCCTTTAAGCCGCGTTCACCAGACGTCCGCAAATCCATAAACGTCCGTAAAACGTATCTAGGAGTACACGGTTGTTTGCGGTGTGCCATGTACTCCTAGATACGCTTTACGGATTTACGGACGAACGACGTCAGTTTAGGTTACGGACGTCTGGTGAACGCGGCATTAGTGACCACACTACTGTACCATTCCATACCATTCGGTTTTGACGGTGCAGAGGAAGAACTGGCTTCCGTTGGTGTTGGGTCCGGCGTTGGCCATGCTCAGCACGCCGGGTCCCGTGTGCTTCTCCTTAAAGTTCTCGTCCGGAAACTTCTCGCCGTAAATCGATTCCCCGCCAGTTCCGTTACCGCGAGTGAAGTCGCCGCCCTGCAGCAATAAATCACAAACCTCTCACACCCAAAAACCCTGTGTACCGCACATCGACGCGCGACCTCTTCATGATGCTCATGCACAAGTTGTGCTCCATTAAACCTAGTCCCGAAACGAACCGCAACGCGCGCGTCGTCGTCTTCGTTTTTACTACGTAAGTAACGTACCGTAACACGTTATGCGACTTCGTTCGCTTCGGGACCAGGTTTAATGGAACACAACTTGTGCCTGAACATCATGGGACAAGCGTCGATTAGTCCATCCAGCGAGAGATGTCTCTGGACCTTGGCTCGTGCTGCGAACATTAGAAACACATTCACGGAATATGTAACCTGCGCAGCACGGTAGAAGGCCCAACACATATCATCTCTCGCTCAACGGTCTATAGGGTACTGTGGGGGTAAACCCGGTCATGGGGTAAACCCGGTCACCTAAGCTCCTGTGAACTGGCTGTTTCAGCCAATGATGAACCAAAAAAACTCATTTGAAAGAGGACAGTTCCAGGAATCGATTGATCTAATATTTGTCTCAATCGATCCACTGGTTGCTGAGATATGCAGCCCTGAAACTTGGGTGGCCGGGTTTTCCCATACTACCCTTACTGACACTAAATAACGGACGCATACCTGACACATGAAGCTGGGAATGATTCGATGGAATGCGGAGCCTTTGTAATGCAGCGGCTTCCCCGACTTGCCCACTCCCTTCTCTCCCGTGCACAGAGCGCGAAAGTTCTCCGCAGTTTTCGGCACAATATCACTGTACAGCTAAAACGCAAACCGCAAGAACCCTCGAACCTTCTTCAGTCAACGCGCACGCATTTATTCACCATTCTCTTTATTCCCTATTTTTAGTTACAAACTGCCACCCAAAAGAGAATGACGAATAGGAAGGACAAAAATATCCCGCAGCTCACAAAAGACAATAAGCATTCAAATAAAAAAAAGTAAATTTTGTAGGCCAAAAGAGAAGAAAAAAAGTAACCTCCATTTGGATCCTTCCGGAGGGTTTGCCTCCAATGGTAATATCGAAAAACACCTTCGGGCGATTCGCCATATTCGCGGCTGTGGCGAGAAATCTCAGTGAACTGCTAATCAGCGGCGGTTGAAGAACGTGCGGAAAATCAGCGGTAGGCCTAACACGCAGGAAATTTCCGGAAAAAGATGTGCACACGCTCCGGCGAAAAAGAAACACGACCGTCGCTGTCGTCATGACTCATCGAATTTCTTCCACGTCTGCGCATGCGCAATTACGATAATTTATGACAGCGACGCTTTCTGATTGGCTGAACGATTGTCGACGAGGCGCGAAAGTACAGTATGCGCAAAACATTTCAGCGCTCATGCGCGCGTATTCAAATTCAATAAGACAGCTCATAAAACAGGCGAACAAAAATTTTTATCCAAAATTTACTATTCCATTGTTGAAAAAATCTGTTATGCAATGCACTTTTGCTAATGGTATTTTAAAACATGCCTCAAATCTACAAATAAAACCTACCAATCTCTTCCATTTCAACACAAACATATCGCATGGTAGGCCTATAGGTATCACAAAATCTGCCCATTTGTGCCAACAGCCGCCCATCATCACATTCTTCTCTCTGAAACATATTATTATTTCTTGGGCTCCACGTGATATTCTTTATTCAGCGATCGACCAATGACCAGGCGTCGTATTTCGCTGGTTCCCGCGCCGATTTCGTAGAGTTTCGCGTCACGCAGAAATCGACCCGTCGGGTACTCGTTGATGTAGCCGTTACCACCTGTAAAAATATTGAAAATTCGCATCGGAAACCACAAAAAAACCAATAAACACGGAGTGAAACATCATGTTCACGAGTTTGCCCACAATTGTATCAACTACATAGAAGCTAAGATCGGCAAAAATATTGAAAATTCGCATCGTAAACAGGCGAAAATTCGCACAAGCCAATAGAACAGGGAGTGAAACATCATATTCACGAGTTTGGTCACAACCCATATCAACTAATAGAAGCAACGAAAGATCAGCAGTCAAATCAAACAAGTATTGTCAAACAGGACCTGTGGTCACTCATGGCAACACAGCTTCTCCCATCCATAACACAGTTGACATCACTAGCGGAAAGAGCTTTAGTTTGAACACCACTACTCGCCCTTTGAACAGCTTCGACCACCATTCCCAATTGTTCTTGTTGCCCATTCATAACTCGGAGGTACCGCATCACTATTCAACACCTCCTCATAAGATGGTAAGTCCAGCACTGACATCGCAGTCACAGGTGTACCACTAGTTGACATCACTAGCCGTCTATTGCCAAGCTCCACGTTTGTAGCAGAGTTAGTGCAGGAACCACGACATAGAATGCGGTGGTAACAAGAGAGATTTGAGAAGCAGCACCGCATATAATTACAAGCGCACAGAAGACACAGCAAGAGGTAGAAACAGAAGAAAAACGAAGCGACGACTAGGGGTTGCAATTCATGCATGACTCACATTGACTTTTGTTCAAAGGAACGCAAAAACACATGAAAAGGTATTGTATTGACAACAAAAGTTCAGAAGACTGACATGACTAGACAACTTCGGTGATAAACTCGAGTCAAAACACAAACCTTGCGAAAAGATAATGCCTCATTCACATTGCAAAGAAATGCACTCGGCGCATCCAGGGCTGTCCACGCCTTTGTAGGTCGAGCCATGAACGCCGACCGTACGCCCAAGCGCATCTTTACCATATGAATGGACCATAACACGTACAGACAGACAGCATGCGAATGTTTACATTGAGGTGTTTTGCTTTGGTCAGCCTTTACCTAAGCACTGAATTGCATCCAAGGCGACCTGAGTAGCTTTCTCTGCGCAGTATAGAATAACACCAGCACAGTCCTGTAAATAATAATCACAAGTGAACAGTCAAGCCAGACATGTCAACAACCTCACTCTACACTTCTTGAGTTATTGATCCTGGGTGGGTGGTCGTAAAGGTGGCCCCCTTCTTGTCAATATAGTGCGCTACACACGTGGTGAATTCACCGTACGCATGCGTTGCAGCATTGAGATACAACGGTGAAATCACCGTGAGCTTCACGTCACGACCACGTAAACATGTGCGAAAAATTTTGCGTGTGGGCAAGTACTAGAGCAACTAGAAGTTAACCACCCTGGGTCAATAACCCAAGCAGTGAATAAGAAACGTACGCAATGCATTGTGCGTTGCGCATATAATAGTACTGTACTTTACCTACGTACGTGTGTAAGCGCCCCAATAGAGCGTGCATAAAGTAATAAAGATATTTACGTTTACTTCCTCCTATGCACGCCAAGTCTTAGCATAAAACTATCTCAACAATATTTGAACGGTTATAGGAAAACAAACATCAACATCGGCTAGACTAACATCTTCAAAGTGCACAAAAACGTGACGACACTACCTTTGAGTTTATTTTGCCTTGAGTGGCCGCCCTGGCTACTGCGTACAGGTAAAGCCTGCATGCGTTGGTAGTGGTGTACATGTCGGCCATCTTGCCTTGAAGTAGCTGAAACACACCAGACAGACGTGCACTTTTCATTACACAGCAGTATGCTGTCACAGCATACGATACGTGTCGCGCTGTTGGTACCATATTTTCATACTATTCGCTACTTGCGCTAAGAAATATGGATGTGGTCGCGAGCTGAGCGACACTGGCCCGCTACAGACGTGCTCCGAGTTTGCTCCGAGCGAGTTCGCTCCGAGTTTGGAATGACTTTTTTTGATCCGAAACGAACGTCAATGACTCACACGACTTCGAATTACAAACTCGGTTGTTCACACGCACGTTCCGAAAAACGGAGCGAGTTCGGAGCGAACTCGGTGATTTTGCATGTTGAAGCATAGTCAGGGCTCCGAATTCGGAGCGAATTCGGAGTTCACGTCTGTGGCGCCCCACTGATGAAAAAAGCACTGAAATAGAGGGATCAGCTCGCGACCACCCATAATTCTTAGCGAAACTGGCCAATAGGCTAACCACACAGACAAATAGCTAGCACATACCGTATTTTTGGGTGTATATCCCCCCTGAGTATATCCCCCCCAAGTGTATAACCCCCATTGGCAAAACAAAAATTTTGCCCAGTGTATATCCCCCCCTGGTGTATAACCCCCCATGTACTGGAAGGTGCCTAGCCTACCTATGTAAGCTGGTCATTAGCTAGCTATAGCTACTCCTACACCAAGCCACTATACCTATAAGCTTAGCTGAGCATGTCTTGTACTAGAATAACCCTGTTTTGACCGCGATTATGCCCTAAAACACTTACTTTTGACCTCAAAAACATGGGGGCTATACACCCAAAAATACGGTAGTAGAATGCAATAAATACGATACATCGATCCTGCACTGTTCGTACGCAGTACACCTACCTGAAACAGGCCAATTTTCTCGCCAAAAGCTTCCCTCTGATGGCAATAATCAAAGGCGACGTCGCAACACGCTTGCATCAATCTGAAAGAAAGCAAACAAACGTTCTTTCTTGCCAGAAACAAGGATCTAAAAACTTAACCTCGCGACAACCCAAAAGTCATAGCGCAACTGGTAAATATGTTTATCATGTACGGTAGACAGACAGTACGTACAAATTCGCACATTTTCCTCCTCACCCCACAGGTCCAGCTGCCAGCAGCATTCGTTCATAGTCCAGCCCGCTCATGAGTACACTGACACCCTTGTTCACAGCGCCCATCACATTACTGGTGGGAACTTTACAGTTCTCAAAGACAAGCTCGCAAGTATTGGAACCTCTCATGCCCAGCTTATCCAGCTTTTGAGCAGTTGAAAAACCTGGAAAATCCTACAAAAACAAGAGAAATTTATAAGCGCGTCATCTGTGCAGAAGAATGGTAATGTGTGCGGGGGTAATTCGGGCTGGGGTAATTCGAACCATCCCAAACTCACAGCTGAATTTCCAATTGGGAACCGGGAGAAATTAGTGAGCATGCACAAGTCATGCTGCTACTCGGGTGGAAGTACATTTCTGGGTTTCCCCAACGCTCCTTCTCTAATTTTGAGTTAGAATGAGGTGACCCGAACTACGCCCCAGGTGACCCGAATTGTCCCAGACCCACGGCACGATTTGCGGGCTAGTACACTTTAACGCAAATTTGTACGCACAGGGTACTTTTTCTATAAGGAAAGTTGTAATTCCGTGTGCTGCAGAGGTTGGATCTGTCCTTGCATAAACCACCAAAACATCTGCATCAGGGCCGTTGGTAATCCAAAATTTGCTGCCATTTAGGACATAATGGTCACCTGTGAACATACACAAACATACGTACAAGAATCAGAGCAAATTCAGGTAATTCGTTGGGTACAGCGGGGTAAACCCGGCCACCTAATCTCACTTGAACTTGCTGTTTCAGCAAACGATGAACAAAAGAGCTCAAAAGAAAAAGGAGAGCTCAAGGAATCGATTGATATCATACTTATCTCAATCGGTCTATTGGTCGCTGAGATATGCAGCCCTGAAACTTCGGTGGCCGGATTTTCCCATACCCTTTACCTCTATTTTCTGCCTTGAGTTTCATGGAAACAACGTCAGAACCTGCGTTCGCTTCACTCATTGCCAGAGCACCAACAAATTCACCGGAACATAGCTGAAAACAAATCAATATTCCTCACTCTGTTCAGCATACGGTGCACACTACAAATGGTGCAAACAGTTCAGTGTGGTAGCCAGCAGTAATTGTACAGTAGACAGACTAGGCCTAGTTGGTTCACGTAGAGAACCCTGAGATTTCCAAGTCGCACAAGGCTCTTCCGTGCAAATTGCACGGAAATGTCCGTGCATTTCACGCTGTATTCCGCGACTTTTCGGAAAACTCCCCATTCTCTTACTGTACCGACTATTAGCCTTTATTGATTACAGCGTGCGTTGTTCTCAACCTGCACGTGGCTACGAGGTGCAGTATTTATCACACTCAAGCAGAGTACCTACGTCTGTATACAAACTTGTAAGTTTTCTTTCTTGTCTTGCAAGTGTTGTGTAGATTTTGTAAAATAAATTACTTCATGTGTCTGCGCGTGAGTGTGATAAATGTTGCACCTTTAGTCACGTCCAGGTTGAGAACAACGCACGCTGTTATCGAGGAAGGCTAATAGTACGCACACTATGGCCAGCGTTCACCCACACTTACCTTTGGCAAATATTTCTTCTTCTGCTCTTCGTTTCCGTGCCTCACAATCTGATTAACGCACAGATTGGAATGCGCGCCGTAGCTCAAAGCAATGGAGGCTGAGGAACGGGAGATTTCTTCCATCACGAGTGCGTGATCAAAATAGGTAGCACCAGTACCACCGTACTCAGCTAAAATAAAGGTACTGTAGTACCAAGACTGCATAAGGGAAGAGAGACTATGCCACTTAGTATTGGCTTCTTTTTACATGCTACGGCCGTTTTGGTCCTAATCGATATAGATGCATGCAAAAGTATAGATAGGCCGAGGGCCCCTTTTTATCCAACGTATTGTTCCGTCGTCTACACGTATTCTTTTCTTTTTTTTACAGACGGTGCCCCAGTTGGGAGCTTTTATATGTCTTAGACCAACGGATGGATGTAGCAAGGAACACGAAGCCAATAATAGCTGGCATAGTCTCTCTTCCCATATGTAGTCTTGGTAAGTACTACCTAAATAATACCGCGTTCAGATTAGAGACGTATGTACGTACGTCAGACGTGAAAAGTCCGTGGTTGTCTATGCTTCTGAGCGTCTATAATCTGAACGCATAGTTTAACGAGTAAAAATCAAAGTTAGATTCACAACGTAGTAGCCGACAGTGCACCCTGTGCACGCAGTGTGAACCTGCTCTTACGCGCGCACAGTGTGAACCTGCTCTTACGCGGAGCTGTCATGCCCAGCAAGCCAAGATCTCCCAGTTTTCTCCAAAATTCCTGCAAAACAATAGCACGTTCGCAGTTACGCATGAAGGTACAAGTACGTACGATACGAAGTACGAATGTGGTAGCAAAGACAAATAATCTGTACCCTGAACTTTGAAAAGTGGTTCTTATGATCAATCTCCTGTGCATACGGCGTTAGCTCTTTCTGGCATAGTTGAAAGACGGTTTGTCGAAGCTAAACACGAATACAAATAGCACAGTTACGCTGCTATGCGACATACATACAAAATGGAAGCAGAAACGTACATACATAACGCTTTATCACATAACACATACAAAAGGGCAACAACGTACAAACAACCAACGTATGCTATATAATACCATACGCATTCGTATACCTGCTTTTCTTCCTCAGACAAGCCACACAAATCATCATCTACAGGATACGTACTGCTGCTCTGTCGCACAGAAGAAACAGTGCATCTTGCGGCAAAAATGCCTCTCAAAATGGCACGACTGGAAGCGGATATCATTTTCCTGAAAAAAATCGAAAAACACAGAGTTTCCTTAGTCACCGTGCCACATTTTGATGCATGATTCTTACTTGGCTTGCACTATTGGCTATGTTGTTCCTGCATCGAAGTGAAACAAAACAAAGCTCTTTTTCTTTTTCTTCTTTTCTTTTGCTCTTTTGCACTGATTGGGCGTAGTCGTGATTTGAAAAGTTTAGTACTTCGCGTATTTTTGATTTTACCAATTGTAGCCATGAAAACCACGGACGAACGATAAACCTAAACTTCGCAATAACAAGCAGTAAGCCGGCGCAGCGTAGAGTATAGTCTGTCACCCCTCAGTTTTCGTTTTAGAACCCCGCGAGTCGATGGAACGAAAAGAATTGGCGCGGCTGATTTGGTTTTGTTCTTCAAGAACTTCCTGTTGCATCGTTAGAAAATAAGGAATACTTTGCTCGTCGTTTGACAGCTTTTGATTGCGGTCTGTTCAGCCAGATTTATCTTTACGACATCAGTTCAAAAGATGGCAGAAGAAGCTCCTGGCTCAGAGCATTTCCAGAAGTCGGCGACGAAGAACAAGGCGTTGGTAGTGGAAGGCAAGGAGCTGTGGGTTTCCCCGGAAGAGCTCAGGCATCACAGCGAATACTTCAAAGGGGGATCTGGCAGGAAATTCTAAATAATGGGAAGGACAAGTTTCATATTTTTTACTTTTGAGGGTCCTATCCGACGTAAAATTTCGATCCTCTTTCGATCTATCCCAACAGGCTGGGGTAAATTTTGCCTCTTTGAAAAGTGCCGAACCAGTTGGGGTTTCGCAACATTTTGACCTCGAGAAATGACTCCCTGCTTCACAGAGGCAAAATCAGCTCCAAATCTAAAGCGTGGGGTTAGATCGAAAGAGGAACAATTGTTGACATAGTTAGGTGCTTTCAAATGTAAGAAATACAAAACTTGCTCCCCTACAAAAGTTTCCACCAGATTCCCCTTTGCAACAATCTGTTCTTTGGACAATTCACCGAAGGTCAAGGACAAGCGGAGAAAGTGGAGCTGAAAGATGACAAGTACGAAGATGTGCTGGCTTTTCTTCAGTGCCTCCTGCGCACCCCTGGAGCCTACGAGGTGCAGAAAAAGAAGTACAGGGTGCTTTTTGGAAAAACTCAGTGGACAAGTTTGCCTCGCAGCCATTTTTCATTCTCAAATCCCGAAAATTGTTTATCTTCTCTCTTCAGTTGAATTTCTCTTCCCCTTTTCGGGTCCCAGCTATCGGCATGATGGCGCGTCCACCAGACGTCCGTACGTCCGTCCGTCCGTTCATCAACCCATATGAGTTGACGAACAAATGGGCGGAAGAACTCTATGAGTTGACGAATGGACGGACGGACGTACAGACGTCTGGTGAACGTGCCATGAGTGGCTGTGAATCGCTGCGCATCCTGTGGCATATCCACCATTTGTGCTAAAGATTTTGGGTTCTCTCAAGCTGGGCTTTCTTCCAATACGTCGCGCTTTTTCCGCTCCCCGGTAGTGCTCTACAAACGAGGTGAGTAAACTCACGGTAAATTCCCCATTAGATGTGATGAAGCATAGGGACGCCGGTGTGAGAAACTTTATAGTGGCCTCTACGCTAATGAGTTGAGCTTCGGCCCTCACGCGGCGAGGCGGCGAAACAGGGCTTCAGTGCTGATAGCTCTTTTTGTCAAATTTTCCACCCTTGCACCGAGTTTTTTGGGAAACAGAACGTACTGTTGGTTTGAATATTAGCGAAAAAACAGTAGGAAATGCCAATGAATGACATCTTTTGGCATATGATTTTATCATCAGAAAATGCTAGCTTCTTACCCAAGAATCACTATTTACAGTGACTACGCAATGGCTATGGTCCTATTCGAAATTTTCACTGCCTTTTTCACTGATGGACACCGCGCAACGCAATCAAAGATGTGACCTTATCAAAATCCACGTAAATGTGCTTTAGTTTCACCGCCTCGCCACGTGGGGGCCGAAGCTCTAAAACTCAAAGTTCACACTCACCGTGAATTCACCGTGAGTTTACTCACCACCTGTGTAGCGCGCTACTGTGCTGACTTTATGCAGTAATTGACGTCAACGAACGACGTCGCTTGTGCTGGTACCGATCTAAAACGTGGGTCATTGCACTTTTTTCGGACAAACTTGCCGTTGGGTTTTCTAAAAATCACCCTGCTCTATATCACGGTGACACGTCTGGCTGACAGATTCTTGGCCGAAGCGTTCAAAGAAAACATGGATGGGTATCTGGCTGAAAAAGCGAAGTTCGAAAGCGACAAGCAGTTCTTGGTAGAGATGCTGATTCTCGCTTTCGATTTGAAGCTCAAGACCTTGTTTCCGGTAGTGGTGTGGGAGGTGATCCAGCTGCCGATGAAGCTCTTGAAGAGCTGCAAGGGGCGCATAAATATCAATGCATGGGCAGACATACTAGAGCTGAAGCTGGATTCGTATGAGTATCAGGTGGACGACGTGGCCGGCATCGGAGACTTGGTCTGTATCGGACGATGTGATAGTCGACGGCTTCGAGAGTCCTGCAAAAATCTAGATGTGATGCGGTATTAGCAGCACTGTCAGGAAAGGAAGTGTCTCTGCGTGTGCGGTGTGCGTTCGCGAAGTGCGCCATGTACTGTAGGTGTAGCTCTATGATGCCGTATTGAACTTTCGACCAGCACTCTCGCTTAGCGAAACTCGAGAATAAAACATTACTGTACGTACATCATTTGCTTTGTCAAGTTTTGTGCATCGTTACGTACTGCGTACTTATGGCAATAGCGTCCGAGGCCACTAGTGTACATAAACTAGTTCTATGCTAAGGTATGTTGGCCCGTTCACAACGAACGCTGATATCGACGTCAACGCAGATATCGACGTTCAACGCAGATATCGACGTTCGACGCAGATATCGACGTTCGACGCAGATATCGACGTTCGACGCAGATATGAGCGATCGCAGAAAAAAAGTAGCAAACATCGACGAAAACTTGATCGAAATACGTACGTACGTACGTACGAAACAACATCATCATCTATGCCGGCGTTATTATTGGAGAAAAATAAAGATTTGAGTAGCTTTCCATAATCTGCGTTGAACGTCGATATCTGCGTCGAACGTCGATATCTGCGTCGAACGTCGATATCTGCGTTGAACGTCGATATCTGCGTTGAACGTCGATATCTGCGTTGACGTCGATATCAGCGTTAGTTGTGAACGGGCCATGTACCATCTGTATCTGTCCCTGCCATCTGCCGGAAGTCCACAGCTGTGTCCGAGGGTGGCGTGTTCGATTCCCGTTCGGTCCTATTTCTCTCCCTTTTCGGGGCCCGACCATCGCCATACCGAACGCGGCACGTCACAGTACTGCGTCATATTTTTGTCTTTGAAAGCGAAAGATGTACTGTTAATATTGCGTTTTTGACAGCTCGTAAAATCGGGCGAATTCTTTGCGAACTTTAGAAATATCGAGAACTCATCATGTCCATGCATTTTACTGTTTCTTGGACAACAGCCAAACTTGTTTACTAAACTTTACCGCACTGAACTACTTCGCTCGCTCGCTCGATAATGAAAATGGAAGTCGCCCTTCACAGAAAATTCCGGAATGCTGTTTTTGACTGAAACAACAGGATAAATTGACCGTCAAATTACTGGTGTGAGTTGCTCATCATTAGGCCTCCTTGTACCGTATTTGTTTACCATTGTCTCTCCCCTTTCATTGACTGGTTGAAGTGACGTCATTTTGTTACTGAACCGCATCCATCGATTGACAAGCAACTTATCGATTACCGACGGATACGATACCCCATTTGCCATATTTATTTATTAATTTATTGCTTGAGTAAAGTCACATGTGAATCGACCAATCAACGGAAGACCTAATCGCGTGACTACCACCCCATTATCGATTATCGATTATTCCTGAAGCTGTATGAGCTCTCGTACCAGCCTACGGCTACAGTTGATGCGTGAACAATCGATGCAAGAACAACAACAGCAGCAGAAAGCCGCGGAACCAATCAGAGTTCCCGCCGGGTCGCAAGCCGGCCAATCATCGGCCGGCTCCTCCGCGTCTTCGGTCAGCAAAACCTCGCCTATTATTATCCAGCAACCAATCAGATTCACTGGCAAACAGCTGGTTCATTTGCCGCCACAGATTATTCATGTATGTCAATGTGTGTGTACTAAGTATAGAGGAAATTGTGTGACTGATGTCGCGTTCACCAGACGCCCGTCCGTTCGTCAACCCATAAGTGTTCTTCCGTCCGTCAACCCATATGAGTTGACGGACGGACGTCGGTTACGGACGCTGGTGAATGCGGCATGAGGCCATTCAGATGTGTAGTTCAATGGTTAGGGCGCTCGCCTTGAACGTTAGAGGTCCAGGGTTCGATTCCCTGCTTGCACATCTGGCAATTTTTTCTTCTCGATTCTTGGAATGAGCCTTGTGTATTCTGTGTCAAGGTAGCATCGTCAATGCTCATTCACATCGGAGCTATGCGCTGGGCGTACGCTCGACATGCGAGCCTTCATGGCTCATTCACACTGGAAAGAAGATGCACTCTGCGTACGCCCGGTGCATCCATAGTTGTTCGTGCCTTTGCCTGACGTGTGTTACGCCAGTATGGACACGCCGAGCATACGTACGCCCGGCGCATGTCACCAATGTGAATGCGGCTTCACTCAGCTACTTTTCTGTGTTTTTAGATCCAAAACCAAGAAGAAGATGGGCCGGTAAAGCGTCATTTCGCGCCCTCTTCCGCTCCCAATAGTAGCATATTCACGGTGGAAGCGGGCAGTCACGGCACACCGCCCAAGCTCATCAAACACGATGGATACTCAATGCCTATGGCTCCTCACGTAAGAGCGTGCTATGCTTGTCGTATGTTAGCGCGTAAGCGTAGTAGTTCTACGAGTTTTGCTATGTTATGCGTGGTGTCGCGAGGTGAACGGAAGCCCCAACCCTTAGAGGGGAAGGGAACACTTTCCATTGGAGCAGCGGGTTTCGAACCCGCAACCTTCGGCTTACCGTGCCAATGCTCTACCGACTGAGCTATGCCGCCGGACAAGAGTTCACTCGCAAATGCCTGCTATATGTACCCGCATACGCAGCGCCACTTCCCATCCGTCACCCACTAGGTTCAGGTACCCTCACCACATTATGTACGGTACATGCATACATTTTGTGCGTTTCAGGGGTCGCGAAATAGCCCGGCTGAGCTCAGCCCTCCTGGCTATGCTGACAGTCCTCACAGCACCTCATTTACCAGTGCGCAATCAGAGGTATGTTACAGTACGAGCAAGTGTGATATTCGGTTACGACATTTATGCTACTGGAAGCGGAATGGTTCTTTTCTGTTGCAGATTGACGATATCCACATTATCGATGAGATTTTGTCTATGGAAGATGACCAGTTGAAGCGACAGCAGAGGGCTGAGGTATGTACTGTACTGTACGTACATACAGTTTGTATACATACCGTCGATAATACTCGCCGGTCAGAGTAACTTGAGTTGTCTGATTGAAGTATGAACGTACTGTAAGTTGCTTTTTTCTTCAGCTTCGAAGCAGCTACACGTTCGAAGCTCCCAGCGTGAACAGTAGTCGACCAGTGTCCATCGAGAGCGGCGCCACCACTCCGGGCTACGGACGCCAGGTGTCCAACAGCGCCCCCTCCTCAAGCGTGGACATTGAGGGACTGGTGAAGCAGGAGATACTGCGAGAACAGGAAATGGCCAGGGATCGACGGAAGAAGGATATTCACAATATGAGTAAGTGTTGTATGGACCAGTTGCGTTGTTGCGATGGGATTGAGTCGATGATACTGACCCCATGGTGTTTAGTGTAAGCTTAGACAGGTGCCGATGGGGTTCGAACAGGGTTCTGGTTGCCTGAATAAGAAAGGAATGCGCGAATGGACAACCTAATCAAAAGTTCAATATCTTGGCTTGGTTAGAAAAAATGTTGCTCAGCACGCTTGGTTGTGAAAAAAAATTCTGGTGGTCCAATTCTTCAGTGTCTTCACCTGTCCTGTTTTATCGCACGCTACCGCAACAAATTTTCCCCCCTTCCCCAACTGAAAATATTGGTTTAATCCCTTGCCCGAATTACCCCGCACTTATCATATGGACCAGATGCGTTGTCGCGATGGGATTGGGTCGATAAGTGACCCCGCGGTATTTATTTAGCTAGGTTTAGATAGGTGCCGACGGGGACGTCAACGTTGTCATCTGGGAGCTGAAAAGGAGCGAGTGAAAAGAATTGACAGCAAAATGACGTCGACAACTCCGCAGGCACCGATTCAACCTTCCACTAAATACCGCGGCGTCGCTATCAATCTGCCAACCCAATCGCGACAACGCAACTGGTCCATAGTCTGACCAGAGAGAGAATTCGCGACGATAGATATTTACTTATCAATTCAGTGCATTTGTTGTTGTTGTTTTAGTCGAGCGAAGGCGTCGCTACAATATCAACGACAGGATCAAGGAGCTGGGATTGATGCTTCCTAAGTCTCAGCAAGAGTACTGCTTACTTTCTCTTACAGTGGATTCTCACTCGAACGGGGTTATGCGCAAGTTCTGCCCTAGCCTAGCCGCCCAAGTAGAACCATTAACTGCGGCGTAATGCCGCCCCACCCAACTTACTATGACCGTATACCCCTGGGTGTCGATAGGCGCGCGCCACATCACGTTGTGGTTTGTAACGACACCCGCGCAGCACGCCCTTCGAGTGAAAATCCACTATTATACGCATGCTTCTATATGCATGCTTGTACTGTGCTGTACGTACGTATTGTCCGTTCCATTATGCAAGCTCGAAGTTATTCGAAACTATTTGCTACTTTCCAAGAAAAATGGCGGAGGGGAACCCATTTCATGGCTCATTCTGATTCTACGCGAAAAACACCCAGAGAGCGACAAACGCCCGAAAATTATTGCAGCTTTCCTTAGCTTTTCGGAAGTTTTTGCGCATTATCCCGCGTTCACAAGACGTCCGACGTACTGTATAGAGCTATGGTAGCACAGCGGACGTACAGACGTCTTGTGAATGCGGCATTACAAAAATCCACAATTGTGAATCTATTTTACGCAACCCGCCTTGAATGCCTTAGCCAAATCTTACTGGCCAGTGGCCAGACTTTAGGCGTCTACTGCTTTCGATATTGCATTATGGCCTCAACGGACGTGTACTGTAGCAAGTCAACAAACAAGTGCGCTCTATGTGAATCTTATCGTGTGCGGCGCGGTTTTATTCTGTCCAGTGAGCTGAAGATGAACAAGGGCACAGTGCTCAAGGCGTCGGTGGACTATATTCGGCAGCTGCAACGGGAACACGAGATGCTGGTGAAGAATCAGGCGAAAACCTCCGTGCTGGAAACCCAGAATCGACTCATGCACCAAAGGATCAAGGTACGTATGCGGCTCTACATAACGGGTGGGTACGTGCATACTGTTCGTGTTCATTCATAGGGTATGGGTGGTAGAGATGGGCCGAGACTCTCGGTCTCGGTCTCGGAAATCTCGGTCATTTTTGGCGATCTCGGTCTCGGTCTCGACTTTAGAATTTTCAAATTCTCGGTCTCGGTCTCGGTCTCGCAACTTTTAGGGCCTATTTTAGGCGGCAATTTTCATGCATTTCTGCTGAGATTTTAGCTGCCTATTATGAAAAAATTTCCCCTGCGGGGCGATTTTCGCCATGTAATGTAGAAAATAGAAGTGAAGCACCTATTTGCCACTGTTTTTGCCATCAAAATTTTTATAGCAAACAACCGTCAGAAAAAATACAAACGAAATTTCATAAGTTTTATACCAATACTTAGTCTCGGTCTCGATCTCGGTCTCGGTCTCGACAAAATTCCCTAATCTCGGTCTCGATCTCGGTCTCGGAAAAAATTCTAAGTCTCGGTCTCGGTCTCGTTTTCAGCAACAATCCAGTCTCGGCCCATCTCTAATGGGTGGTAAACACGGCCATGGGGTAAACCCGGCCACCTACGCTCCTTTGATTGAACTGGCTGGTTCAGCAAATGATGAACCAGATAGCTCATTTTAAAGAGGAATCGATCGGTATAGTATCTGTCTCAATCGGTCCATTGGTTGCTGAGATATGCAGCCCTGAAGCTAAGGTGGCCGGATTTTCCCATGGCCGAGTTTACCCCATTGTACCCTACCTACTACTTTCTTACTCTTTTTTGCAGGAACTGGAACGCCATCTGCAGTCACACGGCGTGCCAGTGCCACCCAGTCCCAGTTTGCCGGTGCTTCGCGAGCAGCCATGTCCCCCACCCTCCTCAGTCTCACCCCAGCAAGCGAAACCCATAAAACAGGAGCCCCCCGACGAACCCCAGGCTGCCAGCCATCCCCAGGGGCAAGCAGCACAGGCCCAGATCTCCCCCACCTATCACCAGCTTCACATGCAGCCTCGCCAGCAAGCAGTCGCCCCCACCCAGTCTCCATCTTGCTACACAACCACTCAAGAATTCAGTCAACTGGCTTTGGATGGCCATGGCTACGCGGCGCCCCCACCCCCAGACAGGCCAGGGGGCCACAGGGGAGGGTCCTCGTGGCACCAAGACCAGCAGCAAAGGCAACAACAACAGCAGCAACAACAGCAACCTGCAGACTCGGTCTCCACCCTATTTGGGGCTGCGATTTCTGGGGTGCTGGAGACGCCCCCAGCCCCCCAGGGGGTGCAGCAACAGCCCCCGCCCCAGTTTCCCCAGCAGCAAGTGGCAGATCTGATGATGGAGAGTGAGGGAAGCGGCAATCCACTCTTGCACTCTGGAGATCCCATGTTCAATGCGGTGGGGGGAGGTGGGGCAAGGCGGGGTCCTACTGGAGCTGGGCATCTGCAGCAGGAACAGCAGCATCATCAGCAGATGTCCCCGGTGCAATGGGATGCGGCCACGTTTTCCCCGGATCAACCTGGGGAACAGAGGATGGACATGAGTTGAATATTGGTTTTTGCAGGTGGAGAGTGGGACAACTTTTTTGATTGATGAATCAGAATGACTGAGGAATGGCGGGGAGTTTTTTGCCACACAGGAGCTATGATCAACAATAATCTAGTTTAGAAGCCAGTGAGGTACAAATTGTACTTTGTACTTTTTTAGGGTAGACTGACAAAATCGCACATGGCAAATCGCACATCCTGCAGCGATTTTTAACCCCTTCCCAGGTACAGTTCATTTTATTTTGAATTGGGGTAAAATCACCACAGGGTGGGCAGATTTGCGCCATGGGCGGTTTTGCCCCACGCTACCCTAAAATAATTGTAATTGTGGTTCCTGCGTGCGAGTTGAAGCATTGAGCTACTGACTAGCTGGAGGTTTGCCAAGGCGGTGTTTGTGCAGTCATGATTTCAGTGTTTTTGGCATCATCATGATAAATTTTTGACAGGTGCAGGATCTCACCAGCAGGTAAAACAGCAGTGATGGAGAGTAAATTTTTTGACCCCTGCATAGGTATATTGTATGTACAGAACAGTTTGCTAGCTGGTGGTATGTGTATGTGGTGTGGCCTATTGATGTGAACTTGTACTCTCATGGAAGAAACTTTTGCTGGAGAATGAGGGTTGGATTGGCTCATTTTAGTTTGAACCTTCTTTTTGAAGTGAACAATTTTTGTCTTTGCGAACGACCCACTATTTTGCAAACAGTTTTGAGTGATAGGCTTCCTTGCCATCGTCCTTTTACTTTTCATAGTGGTGTATTGTAATTTAATACATGTGTGCTGTGACAGGATGTACCTACCTAGCGGCTAAAGCATGCAAGCGTGTGTAGCCACAATATTCTGTTCTGTTCTATGTTCAGTATCTATGCTGTTGTGGCAAACTATATTGTTGGCTAAATGAGTATCGGTATAATTGTAATATGTACTCGTGTTGTTTGTGATGCTTAGTAGAGTAGTTAGCTAGCTTTCTTGACAGCGGGGATGTGTTTATTTGCACATAGTGATAGTGCTAATCCCGCTACTTATGATATGTAAACTAATCAAATCATGATTAGCGTTGCTTGAGGCCTCTAGTTCCTGTCTTTTTTATGCCGTCGTACTGTACATGTGCTGTTATTTTTGCTGCAGGTAGATAAATTGTAAAGAGCACCATAAATAATATCGGTTTTGTCCTTGCTAGCTTGTGATGGTGAAATTTACATCTTTGATGCAGTGGCTAATGAGCCTTCTACAACTTTTGTTACTATGTCCCGGTGTGTGCGCAAAGTTTCATGACAGACAGACATCATTTGATATCTCACATTATATGTATGAATAGTAACGTTTAGTATTCGAATGCAAAGTAATAGAAGCTACATACTGACAAGCGTTTTCATGCTATAAGGTATAAACAAAGAATCACACCTCAAACTCACAATGAGATCAAGACCAGTAAAGTTCTCTCAATTCTTCAAGAATGTTCAGTAAGTGCGGGTTTCCACCATAGCTTTCGATTTGTTGTTGTGCGCTAAAACGTCAATAATGTCCCCTCAAATTTCGTACGTAGTACGCTTGGGCACGTACTGTAAACTGTACATACACACAGGAAACTTTACTACCAAAAATATATAATCCTATGATAGAGAAGAGTGACCGACATCGTGTCTTGGTGAGTTTTTCTGCCAGTGCTTGTCTTTTGTTTACACTGTCAAACATTCTTCCCTCTCCACAAAGGATGATACATTCTTGGTACTACGGTAGACGTTGAGTGTGTGATTCTTGCTTACTTACAGCTGCTCCAACTGTATCAATTTCTGCTTTGTGTACTCGAAAGCTCCCAGCCTCTCCAATAAATCCACGCAGTATTTCTTCACCTCATAATCTCTCGGTTTTTGTCTAATGATGTCTGCAAAGCAAACTCACAAAATAAGCATAGGCCTACTTTATATTTAGGCGTAGACGATTTGTGTATCTACTATGTATTACGTTCCGTATACGTAATATAATTATTGTCTGAGTTCTTTTACGCAGCGTGATAGGGCAAAACACGACGGGTGAATAAATTATCCAACTAAATAATGCTGCAATAGGTAGGAGTAATTATGCGGAGCTATGTAAAAAAAACAAGGTCAAATAGAGACAACAGTACTATGTGGGCTGTGGGGACTAATAAGGAAACTACAAGCACACATCAGGTAATTCCATCAGGTAGGTTAAGAAACCAGTGCCTGTTACGTCCGTAAATCTGCTCTATCCTACACAAGTGTCAACCCAAAAATGTCATACAAAGCAAGATATCGTGAGAAGGAGCCGGGGGCATTTTTTCGGGACGCAAATACTGTAAACCTTCGTGGATAACCCCTTCGGTAAACCCCCCCCCCCCCCATTTGGTGACTAGCGATTTGTATCCACCCTTAACCAAAATTTTGAAAACGTATAAGACGTGCAAGTAGCAATATAAGCATGATTTCGCACAATTTGCTTGGCCTCGTGTATAACCCCTCGAATCGACGACTTACAATTTTTATCCCCCCCCCCCCCCCCCCCAGGTGTTATGCACGAAGCTTCACAATAGATGGCGCCTTACTCAGTATTTGTCCATCATCCTTCTGCGACTGAATAACGTGCACGATTGGAAAGGAGAACTTTCCCTCGGTCAAATCTTCGGCGTAACTCTTCTTTTCCGCATATTCCTTAGCGCACAGATTTGCGTAATCGTCCCGAATTTGAAAGTAAACGCCCAGCGTACGGATTAAGGGCGAATAGTCCTCTTTGCTGGTGCTACTGAACAGTTGCATGAGGCCGACGGCTAAGCCGAAAAGGCCGCCAGTTTCTACAAAAAATATTATGAGTTCTTGGTACAAAAAAGTAATGAATTCACGCTGAAAATTGTGGTCAGCTTATACCAAGAATGCATATTGCAATAGTGGTAGCGGTTGGAGTTAGCTGCGAGGCGAAACGCGTGCATGTATGCAATCTTGGTACACGGTTGAGACACAAATGCAAAAGAAGGCTATTACGTACTTCTCGCAACCATGTTGAGATATTCCTCTTCAGTGGGACAAGATACGGTATCTCTCCAGTAAATTTCCATGCCTTGACCGCGGTGAAGCTCCAAAATTTGCCCTACCCAAAGAAAATGCAGTGCACCACATACGTACGTACGTATGTAGTACAAGTGTATAGGTAAATCGTTCATGAGCACTCATTCAACGCCTGTGTACTGTAAAACCGAAACTTTTAGGACAAAATAATTACGTCCCAATTGTCCTACAGTTAATTCTCTCCTAAACTTTCCGGATTTACAGTAGGCTACTATGGGGTAAACCCGACCATGGGAAAATCCGGCCACCTAAGTTTCAGGGCTGCATATCTCAGCATCGAATGGACCGATCGAGACAAATTATGCTGTCAATTAATTCCTCGAATTCTGCTCTTTCAAATGAGCTATTTGGCTCATCATTTATTTACTGAAGCAGCAAGTTCAAAGGAGCTTAGGTGGCCGGGTTTACCCCACGGCCGGGTTTACACCACAGTGCCCTACTTTTCAACTGTGTACGTACTTGAAAACACAGCCGTTGCCTGATCGTGTCCCAATTGCAGTGTTTTTTCCAACGCCAAAAAGTAGGCGTAATTCGCCGCGTTTATCGTCCGAGGGACGCCATAGATCTTATGCGCCACTGGAATGCCACGACGCAGGATAGAATCATCCTCTATATCGTCGATCCTGAAACATCAAAGTTACAAGTTGATCCAAGACTTTTGAATCGCATGAAAGAGCTGATCATCCACTCACATCGAAAGGAAATAAATGACGCTCGGTGCATCCATAGCTCTCCATCACGCCATGGTAAAATCTCGCCACCTAAGTTTCAGGGCTGCATACCTCAGCGCAACCAATGGACCGATTGAGACAAATATGGAATATCAATCGATTTATCGTACTCTCCTTTCTCGAATGAGCTATCAAATTTTGTTCATTCTTTGCTGCAACAGCAAGTTCAAAGAAGCGTAGGTGGCCGGGTTTACCCCAAAATGCCCTATCTAAGAGTCTTACATAAGGCTGCCATTGTGTAGCATCTGAACTATCTCCGCCACTTGAGCTAATGTTGAATCGGGAATTTTCAGCCAATAATTGAAGGCCTGAAATGAGGGAAAGAAACACTCCAAATCACATCACATCTTGCCTACCGTTTTACCAGACCCATTACATTCACATACGTAACGTAACAATGAGCGAACTGTTTGTACGTAGGTAATGGTGAATATTGTACGAATGCAATATGCATTGAGCTTCATCAGTAATTACATGACACAAAACCAGGTCGATTACAGCATGGTTTGAGGCAGAAAATGGCAAAAAGCCTCCAGCCATGCATTATCGACTACCATACAGTACTACCACACAGTACATAGGGTACTATGGGGTAAACCCGGCCATGGGAAAAATCCGGCCATCTAAGTTTCTTCAAGGCTGCACACCTGAGACCTGAGTTACCAATGAACCGATTGCGACAAGTGTGCTAATTTTTCAAATCTCCTCTTTCAAATGAGTTATTGGTTTTATCATTTGCTGAATCAGTAAGTTCAATGGAGTTTTAGGTGGCCGGGTTAACCACATATGGTCGGCTTTACCCCACAGTACCCTACGCTACTTACCTCCACATGCAACACGGTATTCGTGTACTCACCTTTGCCAATTTGGCCCGTATTTGTTTGCCAGACATCTGACAAATGTACAGGTAAGGCGCCAAACACGCTTGTTCCTCATGGCTATTCACATCTTCAGAACCGTTCTCCATTTTCGTTGATAGCCAGCCACAAACTGGACAACTGACACTCTGCTGCTTAATTTTAATACCAACATGCTCAGTTATCACGTCAGCCATAATTACGTAATAACAAAATGCGTGTTTGATGTACAACAGACAGATAATGAGGCTGTAACTTGTTGCGACTGACACATCAGTCAAAGCTACTCAAACCAACAACCAGCTGAGTCATTCAACAAACAATTTTATTTCCACGTGTCAGAGTTTCCACATAAAGTCACCGTTGTGTTATCTCCTCTAGGCACAAAATACGCTCGTCAATATGCAGTGAACTACGTACGTAAATTTCAGTGTTTAGTCAATGTGGAAAATGGAGAACATCACAACAGAATAATCAGTGATCAGTAGTGAGTACGTACGTAGAATAGATCACCACAAACAATGCTCAATTTTCTACAATCAATTTTACATGACAATAGGTCGCTCTATGCTCTCTAAACACCTAGCCGCCTCATACAAACTCATAGAATGACGAATGATTCTTACATAAGCTTGCAGTTATGTACTGCAACCATATTTACAAGTTGAGTTGTCATTGAGCGAGCGTGGCCGCAATGTGACCTTTTCGCCAGTTCAACCCTGTAGCGTCAAAGCTAGCCGAAACATCGAAGTCACAAGTTCACCCAAGGATGACGAATTTCTCCGTTACTGTGTGATGGGAGCAGCCTGGGTGAACTCGCGACTTTGACTAAGACTAAGAAAAAGGGGCGACCTTGTGACCAGTGACATCTCAACGCATGGAAAGTCAATGTACTTCCATCTCTACCGAAACATCATTTTCACCAGTTGACTCATTCACCATCTTAGCCATGCCTAGTACACATGTACTTCTCAATCTTTCTTCAAAAACATGCTTCGAAACTGTTCGTTGCTCAATTTGGCCGTTTGTTGCACGTTGGTGGTCGACGGTTCTCCATTCTTCTCCTCCTTCCCCTTTTCGTCCGGTCGTTTCTTGGCTTCCTTCGTCTGCTGTTCGGGCTTCTTCTGTATGACTCGTGGCGTGAGAAGCTGCACATTGGAAGCCTTGCCCACCCTTCCTGGCACCTGAAATTTGAAATTGATTCCTTCATTCTACGTATTGCACAGCATACTGTAGTAATACCAAGATTATATATTTTTGGTAATACGTACATACATAATAGGGTATTGTGGGGAAACCCGGCGACCTAAGCTCATTTGAAAACTTGCTGCTTCGGCAAATGAAGAACCAGCTGTGCCAGCAGGGAATCGAACCCTGCTGGACTTCTCGCGTTCTAGGCGAGCGCCTAAACCACTTGACTACACACCTGAATGACCTCAGTCGCACAATTTCCCCTTTTGAGCCATCATGCCGCGTTCACCAGACTTCCGTCATCCGTCCGTCCCTTCGTCAACCAGTATACGGTTTACGTAGGGTTGGGTTGACGGACGGACGGACACGTTAGGGTTGACGAACGGACGGACGTACGGATTTACGGACGTCTGGTGAACGCGGCATCAGCCACCATACCTACCTGTGGCATCATTTTCTTCGCCTCTTTCTCCTTTTCTCCCTCCCCTCCGCCCATCGCCGTCTTCTTCTGCGGTGGATTGCTGATGGCCACCGCCAGTCGCTTGTTCTTCAGCGGCAGTCCGTCCACGTTCACCAGAGCGCGAGACGCGGACGCCTCGTCCTCGAACTCCACAAACGCCAGGCCCTTGGGTCGCCCGTCGCGCGATGTCACCAAACGCACCTGCAGTCAGAGAAGCAAATGAGGGTTCAGTCACGTGGGTCATGGCCAGTTCAATTCAAATCATCGGAAACATTAGTGGGCTACACACGTGGTGAGTAAACTCGCGGTGAATTCGACGGTGAGTTTGAACTTCGAGTTTTATTTTTCGTGTATTTGAAACTCACGGTGAATTCACCGGACTCCCTATGCTTCATCGCAAACTTATGTACGGGGAATTCCCCGTGTAGCGCACTAGTCACGTCGGTCATGGCCAGTTCACATCATCGGAGTACGCCCAGCGAATGTCTCCGATGTGAACGCGTCAGTTGTGTAGATACCATTACGTACTACGTACGTACGGCAACAGCGTCCGAGGCCAATGGCAACAGTGTACTAAGGCGTGTTTAGCCATCTGTCCTTGGACAGTCAAGTGGTCGTGTGCCTAAAAGTCCACAGCTGTGACTGAGGGTAGCGGGTTCGATTCCCGCTCGGTCCGATTTCTCTCCCCCTTTTCGGGGCCCGGCTATCGCCATACGGAACGTCACAACACTTCGCATACAACACGTAGGCACATAACAGTTGCTCCTACAACCTGTTTCATGGCCCCGTGTTTCCCAAAAATCTCCTCCAGGTCCTCTCTGGTCACTCCGTTCGCGATATTCCGCACGAAGAGCTTATTCTTCTCCAGCCCCGTCCCGTACTTAAACTCCGGCCGCGCCTCCTCCTTCTCACGCACTCTGGACACAAACATCGGCCGGCCGTCCACCGGGTATCGGTCCATAGTCTCCAGCGTACTCTGGGCCGATTTCTTGGTCGAAAACTCCACGAATCCGAAGCCTTTCGATTTGCCGCCGGGAAATTTCAGAATATTCACCTTAACCACTTCGCCCATCGGGGAGAAGAGGTTTTTAAGGCGGGATTCGTCCAGAGAGAAGTGCAGATTGCTGACGAAGACTGAGCGTTGTTTCTGCTCCGCTGTTTCTTCCGTAGATTTTGTCGTAGAAGAGGTTGGGGCGGCTGCTGCCTGTTCTTCTTTTGCTTTGGCGTCAGTAGTTATAGGTTCTTGATCTTTCTTTGAAGAAGTTACCGGGGTGGGTTGCGTGGGAGAGGTAGTTGTGCGTTTTGCAGCGGGAAAAGCGGGTACCAAGAATCCATCAGCGTCTTTCTGTTTCTTTTTTACAGGAGACTCTTCTTCCTGAAAACTTGCATCATCTTCTTTCTCCGCCTTTCTTTTGCCTGTTTCCGATTTTTCAACCTTTTTCTTCGGAGATTTCTCCTCTCTCCCTTCTCCTTCTCTGTTCTTCCGCTGTGGCTGGAACGTCCTATTCTTATTCTGCCACTTCTGCTGCTGCTGTTTCTTAAACCCGCCGCCGCCCTTCTGGGATTCGAACTTGTGCTTCTTCTGCTTCTGCGCCTCTTCCAACTGCGCCATCCGCGCCTCCACCTTCTCCATGGCCAAATCCAGGCTTTCAAGGCTGCCCTCTTCTCGCTCGAATTGCAACAGAGCGTGCGAGACGACATCGGGGCAATCCACCACCGAATTCACGGCCATCGACAAAATTCGACGGCATTTTTGCACCCTTTCCTCCTCATTTTCTTGCTTCTTGTCGCCTCCGAATTGTCTCGTCAACCGGAAATACTCCATCCAACTGCTCGCGTACGGACCGTTGCCGGCGCGCATTATTTCCTCGCGCCATAATCGCTCCGCTTCGCCAAAATTCTGTCGTTGAGACGCCTCGAAATAGGCCCAAGATTTGCGGAAAAAGCACTCCGGGTCCCAATTTTTCTCTCCGAAATATTCCACCAGCCACTTTTTGCCGTCCGCAAAAGTTTGCGAAACTGTTTCCAGCCTTTTCTTCGTTCCCTCTTGGGTTGTTTGAAAGTCCTCGCGTCGTCTCACAGCGTAGGCGTAGTTGAGCCACAGGAGAATGAGTTCCGAAGCGTCGTTTATGCCGGCATTAAGAGCCCGTTGGAACACGCCATCCAGCTTTTCCCATGGTTCGTTAGCTCTTTCTACTGCCAGCAAATATCGCTGCCACAACCCAGCGCACCAGTAACAGTTCCTCACGGCTCTTTCGTAGATCGAAAGCACCGTCACGTGATCGCCCATAAAGGGTGGATGCGGCAAAGATTTGCCCATACTGAAGTGTTGAACAATTTTTGATAATTCGTTCAGTGAACCTATGCAGTTTTTCATGCTGAATCGATTCTACCCACCTGTCTCATTCCGATTTTGCCTCCTCGCAGAGAAATCCCACTTGCAAAGGGCGTTTCACAATAAATTGCGCAAAAACGTTGCGAAACACGCTTTGTAAGTGGGTTTTCTCTGCGAGGAAGCAAAATCATAACGAGATAGATGGGTGGGATCGATTCAGCAAGTAAAACTGCACAGGTTCAACCGAACGAATTTTCAAAAATCGCTAAACACCTTCACTATGGAAATTCTTTGCCAGATCCCCCCTTTAAGAGTTCTATCCATCCAGGACGCGGAATCCAGCCACAGTTCCTCCGAGAGACAGTGAGCAGTGATGGCGCGTTCATATATGCAGCGAACGCGCGCCGCGTCTTTGCTCTCCTTCTCCTTCGCAATGTACGCCTTGTAGTTGTCCACCGAATTCTCCTGACCCAGCGCTTCTTCGTACGGTAGCAGGTCTTCCAGGCGTTTCAAGGCGGATTCATATAGGGCGCGCAGAGAATTCTCTGGTGGCGTCTCCGGCGGCAAAAGTTCCGCGCAGAATTCGTCCCACGTATCCTGCATGCCCTTAAGAGGTAGGGCGAGTTGGCGCGTGTACAAATGACGTAAGGTCTCAGTTTCTTTCTCCTCGCGTTCTTCGTCGTCATCGGGAACAGAGGCCAAGATGAGTTTTTGAATTTCCCGCGCCAAATCCCACAGCTGAATGCCTTGACCCACGTGCAGGCCGGCGGCGTTAAGGGCTCGTTCGAACAGGGTCCGGGTTGCCTGAATAAGAAAAGAATGCACGAAGAAACTTTCTAATTTTCACCTTTTCAGTTCGGCTGGGGGTAATTCGGGCCACATCTACCGTAACTAGGAAGGGCGATGGGAAGCCCAGCTTCCTAGCAATGTACATACAACATTACACAGTAGAGCGCACAAGAACGATTTTGATAAGATGATCGATCACCACTTTTCTCCCTTTTCCAACTGAAAATATAGGTCGAGGTGGCCCGAATACCCCGCACTTATCATGTATGGACCAGTTGCGTTGTCGCGATGGGGTTGGTCGATAATGACCCCGAGGTATTTAGCGTAAGTTTAGATAGGTCCCGACGAGGATGTCAACGTTGTTCAGTCATCTGGGAGCGGGAAAAGAGCGAGTGAAAAGCTAAGAATTGACAACAAATGACGTCGACGACCCCACAGGCACCATCGGAAAACCCAAGTCGCAATAACGCAACTGGTCCATATATGTAGGGCACTGTGGGGTAAACCCGACCATGGGGTAAACCCGGTCGCCTAAGCTCCTTAGAACTTGCTGTTTCAGCAAATGATGAACAAAATAGCTCATTTGAAAGAGGAGAGCTCAAGGAATCGATTGATATCATATTTGTCTCAATCGGTCCATTGTTTGCTGAAATATGCAGCCCTGAAGCTAAGGTGGCCGGATTTTCCCATGGCCGAATTTGCCCCGCAGTACCCTACATACCTGCAAATCGCCTCCGCCGAGACTCCAAGTGCAGTATTCTTGCCAGATTTCCACCGACAAATAATCTTGCGTCGCTCTCTCAAATAAGTCAGCAATTTCCGCCTGTTTCAACGCTACTCCTTTCTCCGTGCACTGTTTCTCATCTTCCAACCATTCCAACCACATCTGAGGGGAAAGAGGAAAGACGCTGGACATACGTTCGCGTGCTTCGCGCAGATTAGCAGTGACGTCCGCAGCATCTTCGCCGGATTTTTGGACTTGTCGACGCAAGCCGGATATCAGCTCGATGTGACCTTCGTAGTCGTTTGGGTTGTGGCGTAGCTAAAAAAGAAAAACAGACTTGTAAAATAGCTTCTGAATGAAGGGTACTATGGGGTAAACCCGGTCATGGGAAAATCCGGCCACCTAAGTTTCAGGGCTGCATATCTCAGCATCCAATGGACCGATTGAGACAAATAATATATCAATCGATTTCTGAAACTCTCCTCTGTCAAATGAGCTACTTGGTTCATCATTTGCTAAAACAGCAAGTTCAAGAAACTTAGGTTACTAGATTTACCCCATAACCGGGTTTACCCCACAGTACCCTGCTTGAGAACTCTTTCAAAACGTAGAACACAAACGACACTTTTTCTGGCGTTTCGGCAAAGGTGTCAGCAAAAAATTACAAAAGAGTAGCAGACTAAAACGACACCTACCTCACGCCGTTCTATTTGAAGCAAACCTATTTTCAAACTTACCCGGCGAATCAGACGTTTGAAGCTGCCTCCTGCTTCTTGCTGCTGCGATGAAGATTCATCGCCTTCCTCCATTTCTTCTAGTTCCTCTGCTGCCATATCTGCTGTACTCTTTAGGCCTACTTCCCGCAGCCGCAATTTTCATTTCGTCTCTTTTCGAAATTTCAGAATTTCGGGTAATAACTAATACGCAACCAAAACAACCAACAACCAAAACACCCAAATCGCACCCAAAGTGGACTTCTTGAAAATAGGATCTGCCTAAATGGCGCATACAAACAAAGTGGCGCAACAAACATTGTCGAAGCAACAAATGGGATGGGTAGCATGATAATATTTGAGCCAGCGTTTGCAATAGGGTAGTACGGGGTAATTTGGGGGTGCAGGGGGTGCATGGTGGATGCGGAGTGCATGGTAATATCTACTTTGCACAGGCACATGGACAGACAGGCTAAGGCTGAGGCTGAGGTCTACTCCTCTGAATCCAATACCTAAGCCCTAAGCCTAAGCCTCAGCCTGAGCTGAAGTCTGCCCAAGCGCCTGCGCAAGACATATTTCCATTCACCACCCAGCTCTCAGTGCCCAGTAACTTCAACACCTAGAATTGCAATCCATATTTTCCATGCGAATTCATGCTATTTTGTTGGAACGCCTAAGACATTGGAAGTTTTCCATTTTTTCGGTCGCTCTATACTTTTGCTGGATGCAAACATTACTGCATGTGTTTGGACCAACTGTCCCCACGCTACCCCACAATTTCGATAAGGGTATATTGATTGATTGATCATGGTTCTTCACACGCGCAACTAATGTGTCATTTAGGCGGAGCTATTTTTTAGGAAGTCAACGTTGGTTGTTTTGGTTGTTGGTTGTTTTGGTTGCGTATTAGTTAATACCGAATTTCGCTCGATTCTTTCATGTACTCCTAGCTACTGCCATGCCGCTGCGTTGCGCCTTCTTTTCCGCCTCCAAAACACAGTTGGGCGTCGTAAGAAGCGCGCACGGGCGAGTAAAGATGTACATGCCACTGCTCATCTCGCGTTCACACGAACGTGTTTTGCGTTGTTTCGAACGCTTCCAAATGCATGGACTGCTCAGACGTAGACGTCTGAAAGAAAATACTTGAGCAGTTTTCATTTATCTAAATTTGATCGATGGAGATCGGTCGGTTCGCAACATTAGTCAACTGATAAAATTCAATGAAAATAATTTCGTTGCCCGATAAAATATCATGCAGCTTACTTCTTTTCTCGTTGACAAAAGTCGCGTAAAGTCCCGCAAGCTTCACGGCGATCGCTCGTGGCTGCGCGATTTCATGTTTCACGCGCCCACCGATTCCTATCTCATCTTGCGCATAGCTCTCAGTATCCCGATTGCCTTCGGCATAGCCTACCTTTTCTGGCACTTTCTGCTCTCGGATCACGCTTTCAGGTAATAGGGTACTGTGGGGTAAACCCGTACACCTACTTACCTAGTACCTATATCTCAGCAGCCATACGACCGATTGAGACAAGTACATTTATTCTACCAATCAATTCCTTGAACTCTCCTCTTTCAAATGAGCTACCATGTTCATCTACCTAAAGCGGCAAGTTCAGAAAAGCTTAGGTGTCCCCCGGTTTACTCCGTGTCCGGGCTTACCCCACAGTACCCTACCCCCACGCATTATTGACCGGTTGGTCGCGAGGTGGCCCCGCGGTAATTTTGTGTACTAAAAGTGTAACATAAGATACCATAGTAGGCCAGCCTAATGCAAATCCACACCGGTGTCTTTGTCTTTTCTGAGTTTGCGTTCGAGTCGCGAAAACGCGAAGCGATTATCGCGTTTGTGAGACACACAAGAGGCACTGGTCGCAGTAGTACTTGTTTTATCTTTGTTGTACTTTTCACATCCGCTTTTACCCCGAATTTTCCGCTTTCAGTCAACAGTGGATGGGCACCACCTTCCAATGGCTCTTTCTCATCATGGTCACCTTCGCATTTGCTTGGCAGCCCATCATTCGCTGCACCATGTGCATGGTGATATTTCACATCCTCACGTCCGAAAGCCAAAATATCGTCTTCATCTACATGTTCGAACGAATCCTGGATGGCCCTGTAGACAACATTGTGGTCAATTTTGAAAAAGCTGCTGACTCGTTGATCTGCAATCTGAAATTAGTGGAGAAAGTTGCCATGGGCAAAATGGAGCTGAAATACGAACCGATCCGTCAGATTGCCATGGATTTAGGTACGCGGTTCAAATGGGCCACCTGGTAATGCTTTGGTTGATGTAAAATGTTGTACAGAGTGACCCAGAATAAGATGCCAATTTTTTGCAGCTGGAGGCTCGGCAGAAAGCAATTTCGCGCTTGAGAAATTGAAGGATCTGGTTCAGCCGGTCGTGAACGAAGAGGCCTCCATGGGTGGCATCCAGGAAGCCAAGGGCATGAAATATCTGCAAAAAGGCTTTCATGACTTACAGGGCATGGCCTTGAATTACGCCACGGAAAAGAAGGGTGCAGAAGAAGGCGCCGAAAAGGAAGCTCAGCAGATAATGGAAAGAGACGCGGAAGCACGAAAGAAGCTGGACGAGTATCTGAAAAGTTTCGGTTCGAACAACAGTCGTGATTACGCTGAGAAACTGGAACTGCGATGTGAAACCATCTACAACAAGGCCTGGAAAATGTGCTACGAGGATCTGCACGACATTGTAGGATACTGTTTCAAGAGTGACATCGTTCCTTGGTGGTTGGAGTGGCTGGTCTGTCCCCTGCTGCACGTAGTTCCGTTTTGCGACATCGCCAAATCATACTTGGTCTTAGGCTGCGTGCACACGTCTGATATTTTATGGGGTCTGGTAAATAATAGCCACACATTCCCACCCACTCAGCCATCTCGGTTGTGCTTCCCTCCACACATTGCAAGCAAGCTCCCAGCTCCCACTATTTGCTTTTGACATAGGCCCATCAGCCAATAGCCACACATATTCACCCAAACATGGTATGGACTATGGAGCTTTCCCACTGTCCAGGTTTGATTTGCATGATGAATTATGCAAGTTTCGCATATAACATTAGCAGCTTGACGTTGTTATTACGATACATTGCCATTGCTAATGCCATTATTCATGCCATAAAATGTCATACGGTAATAATGTTTACGTATCTGTTAGTACCCGGAAATCTACAGCGTGTGCAAGCGGCCTTTAGATGATGAATGCGTGAACGATGTTCAAGTTGTGGTCGGGAAAAGCCACGATTTCGACCACACCCTGGATGAAGCCGTGCTGGATGAAGAAATGCTGGAACAGACGCTGAACACGCACGTCCTATTCACGCTGAACGAACCGCCGAGAGTGGTGAACAAATTCGCGGTGGAAGGTGTCCGAATGGAGCTCAGCGCTAGTGTGGAGGGTAATCTAATGTCTCATTCACATTGGAAAAATACTTATGCGCTCCTCGGCGTACGCCGGGCGCATCCACGGCTGTACATGTTTTTGCATGTTTCGAGCCATTGACACGCCGGCATACGCTCCACGTAGCGAAGCGCATGTCTTCGATGTGAATGAGCCTTGCTTGACCCGTCGCATGTTCGTATGTACGAACGTTCATGATGCCCCTTTGACTTTGGACAATCATAAACATGCTTTGCCTTGCAGGAGTGAAATATTTTCTGGACGTCGTCGCCCTGATCCTTCGGGCGTTGCTCATTCTCTTTCTGTTCAACGTACTCAGACAGTGCTTCGCCTACACGACCCGCTACCTGTCGGACATCCGGTATCACAACCATTTTCTCACCTCCTACTTCTGGCAGATTGACAAAAGGCAAAAAGATATGAAAGAGAGGACGATGGAAAGTCTGCAACCTGGGGCGGAGATTGCAAAACCGCTGGAAAAAGGGGGACCAGCTGAAGTCCATGAAACCGAAACGAAGTCTACAGTGGAGGAAACGACGACGACGACGACCGAATCGGCAGAGAAAGCGACTGCTCAAGAGTCGAAAGAAAGTGGAGGAATGGAAGGAAAACCAGGGGAAAAAGGGAAGCCAGGAGACGAGAAGAAGGCGGGGATGTCAACCGAGAAAAGTGGTGTTTCCTCTTTGACTCAGGCCAGCACGAGCAAAGTGAGCAAAACTGAGAAAACCAGTGCCAATGACAGCAAGAGCACGGCTCCAGCAACTCAGCAAACGTCATCGGATGATGAGCAAGGTGCGTTTTGATGGCCAATATTGAAATTAGGTAGTTTTCGTCAGTCTGAAAACCAAAACCTTTGAAGAATACGAAAAGAAAAACCCCATGCTTTTTTCCTGGAGCCATGAGAATTTGGGCGGGCGCCTATGCATTCATATGCCCCATTCACATCGGAGGCATGCGCTCGGCCTCGGCATGTCCATGGCTCAATACACGCAAAGGTATTGACGTGGACTGTACAGCCTGGAAGATGGTCTGGGCATTCGACGAGTGCATTTCCTTCCGATGTAAATGAGCACTCGAATGAGCCATTGCAGGACCATCTGAAACGCACCTCTCCATTCTTCCACCACTTCCGCCTCATCCTCATCTTCAAGCTCCAGTACCAGAAAAGAAGCTGGAGCATCGTCCGACACAAAAATTGACATCGGTCACGATCCTCCGCAGCAAGAACAGATGCCACCTGCACCTGCTATTGTGCCAACGAAAAAGTACTTTCATTTGGGAACAATTCACGCTTACGAGAAGCGGCAATTCAAGCTGATCTCACCATTCAGTCCTATGCCATCAGGTAATTGGGTTAGTCAAAGAAGTAAAAAAATAAAAATTTCTATCCGCTGTAAAATTCAGTTTTTTTGGCTAAATTTACCGGTAGTTGAAAATGATATACAGTCCCCCTTTTATTCTTCTCATTAGTTGGTTGGTGTTGGTACCCCTAGGTGCTGAATTGATGGGCATGCTGATTTCTCTGCTCAAATTGGTTGTCATAATCGTGGTGCTGATATCAGTCTGCCTGCTTGACTATGCTCTGTATGAAGCGATGGAGCTTGTAAGGAAGAACCTTCTCTAAATGACCAATGCTTGTCTGGGACTACAGTATGCACTGGTAAAATAAATACGGTATTTTATTATCGCAGATGGATAACACAACCCAGATTGAGGGCAGCCACGTTGGATACCGGCGTTTGGCCTGGTACGTGGATGGAGACGGTTTTATTGCAAAAATGGTGGACGACATGATGTATTCCTTCGACAAAGAGCACACCATCAATTGGACGTTCAGTAACGAAGAGTGCCTCATTCACCCAAGAAAGCTCCCCGAAAGTTTCTACTGGGAAATGGGACTTCTGGTGGGTATTCTACTCTTCGCTGTGCATGTGTTCTTGACATTTTTCATCCAGAGGATGAAATTGTTCCTGGTGGTGGCCAATGTGTTTCCCAGCCGGCAAAAAGCAAGGATTCTCTGGCTATACAATCATTTGCTGAGAGAACGGTAAGTAAGGGCAGTGCAAATGCTTTTTTTCAGCGTGAGCTCTCTCAACACGTTTAGCAGTTTTACTATTGCGCTTGGACTTTTGTTTTAGGGCTCTATTCTTTGTACTGAGAAAAGAAGAAATCAGGCTGACTGTAAAAAATCAAAGAATTGGCAAATACAGGTCATTTTTTCGTTATGGGTGTTTTATTTTTTATTGGCGTCTTTCTGTGTTATGGCTATGGCTATATGTATATACATACAGTATGTAGTGCCTCATCAACTCTTTTTAGAGTGCTCGGTTTTGTGAAAGGGCTTCAGAAAATTGGTATGGTCGACGCTCAGTGCTTGATGTGTGAAGTGCGAGGCAAGTACAAGGAAATGCAGGAATGCAAGCAATCCTTCTGTCAAATCACGTATTGCAATGATTGCTGGCTAAATTTGGACAGGAACTGCTATGCTTGTCAGGTACGAGTGACTGCTTATCTAATGAAAATAAACAGCCCCAAGTTGCTTCGATTCAAGTTTTGATCTTCACTCACACACATTACCAGAATCCATTGAGTGCTTTTTGCAGCCCCCGGATTTTTGTCCCCTACAAAAACGTCTGCATATTGCATGTAGCCTATTTTCGCTTTAAAAAACGATAGTTGAACACCGAGTTGCTTTGTTCTCGCTCACTATTCTAGAGGGGCATGTACTGTACGTACGTACATATGTAAATACAGTATCTCTTACCGAAACCGTACTGTGTGACATTTTTTCAGGCTCAAAACGAGCTGAATCCGCTCTTGACCAAGACGATCTTACCAAGGGCTTGCAGTAAAAGGACTATCCGCTATGAAGAAAAACCCGTAAACGAAGATGCCGACAAATTATGCAGCACTTAGCTCGGCGATAGCGAAACAGGGTGAAGCCGTGGGTCGGGGGTCCCATACAAACAAATACTCGAAATCGATCAGAGATTTTGGGACAAAAAATTTTTCAAAAATGACGTCATTTTCCAGAGAACAGGCCGTTTTCGGCCGAAGAGGCAAAAAAGGGAAATCAGCATCTTCTGGGCTATACTCGAACGAGTTGCGGCAGAAAGTTGCTGCCATAGTGAAACTACCCGGAAGGACCCCCTCTCCCCCATGCCCACGGCCGGCCGCTAGTTAGGCTACGCGTTTATTGACCATATCTTTTTCTTTATCAAAAAATCCACAACCTTAAATTTATTTTTCCTTTGATATCAGACCACCATTAGATGCGCCTGATAGCTATTCCGAATATGCCCGGTGTCTGAAAATTTGATAATTTAGGTTTGGCCCTCCAAGTGGCCTACTTTCAATCGGTTTTTAGCGTTTCTAATTATAAGGGGTTAAATTTTTAAAAAATTTTTCTGACCTAGTTTTATGCGTAGAATCCGAATTTGAATTGTTTTTCCGTTTTCCCACATTTAAGGCCTTATTTTCGCCATTTTCTACTTTTTCAGACTTCAAATCAGAAAATAAGGCCTTAAATGTGGGAAAATCGAAAAATCAAGTCCAAATTCGGATTCTATGATAAAATAGGTCGAAAATTTGTTTAAAATTTAACCCCTTATGAATTTAGAAACCTAAAATGCGATTTGTGGAAAGTAGGGCCTTTGGAGGGCAACTCTTAATTATGCATTTTGGCCGCGATTCGGCGTCTAGTGGTCTGATATCAAAGGAAAAAAATTTAAGGTTGGTGGATTTTTTATAAAGAAAAAAAAAAACACCCAAAACCACAAACCCAACAAAAACAACAACCCCCCCGATCTTACCCTTACCAGCCCAGATGGACACTGCCTTGGCTGCTGCATCTCTGCCTTCCACTCAAAAATCCTCCAAGAAAAGCAAAAGCAAAAGTAAAGCGCGTCGTCGCCGGGTTAAAGTGGATGTAATCAAAGAGGACGAGGAAACTCATCCGTTGGCTGCCGCGGAAAATCCGAGACAAGGGGCGGGAAAAGATGAAGACGAAGAAAAAGAAGAGAGACGGTCACTTTTGGTGACGCGGTTGTGATAAACGGAGAAAATGTGGGTCTATGAGAAAATTTTTTGTAAGAAAAACTTATTTGTGATACAACACAGGGAGCGTTTTGTTTTTGATTGTAGTTGCAATGCAACTGACAAAATTGCGAAGTAAAGAAACGTGTGATTGTACGGACCAGTTGCGCTAAGAATTTATAGACAACTGCCGCATATTTTATTGTTCACTGCCGTGTACTCTCTCCACAGTCTCACTACAGTACATACATACGTACTGTACATACAATTCGCAACTTTTTTACTGTGTTCCTGCATGCGAAAGGCCGACAAAACCCATGCAAAGGTAAGTTATGATTTTCGCTAGATTTCGCCGCCTCATACGTAAGTATCTTAATGGTCTATGGTCTCCACCGTTTTCCACTGCAAATCTTTCATTCTGTTCTTTTGTTGCACAGTTGCATACAGAAGAATAAACGACAGCAACACTTCCCTATTCATTACAATTTGTACACCCTGGTTTTCCATCTTCAATGAAACAAAAACAGAGCATCGACTTGATTTGGGCGAAAAAAATGAAAGAATCAAGCATGCCGTTGTTTGTGTTCCCGCCATAGCACGACCTTGAAACATTTGTGCCTCAGATTGTACGGTAAACGTCGGCAATGAAATCGTCAGGCTTGCAGCAGTTATTCCTTCTATTTCAACCCCGGCTGCTTTTAGTCCTACTACTAGCCAGCGTCGCCTGCAACTACTACTACTTGGCAAATGGCTGCTCCCTTACATTCGTTCCCACCACAACTACTTCAACAACAACAACTACTACTACTACTACTACTACAACTACAACCTCGACCTGCTTCCTGACTATTTTCACCACACCCGCGACAACCTTTATCACTCTCGCCAGTGGAGGAATGACAACGCTGGATGTTGTGACGTCGGGTTTATGTGCTGCCGGTGGCACCTTGATCGTATCGAACACTGCCGGAACATTTGTTACCAATGCGTTTTTCGCTCCTGCCCCGTTCGCGGGTGCAAATTTCATCGACCTCACTTGCAGCGCCGGAGTCGTGACTGCGACTGTGCTTTCCGGTGCCACTGTGCTTGCAACGGGAATGGGAACCGCGCCCGTTACCGTAAGCTGCTGATGCGATGGTTTGGTTGGTGACCGCGCCTTCGCATTTCAATACTTAGTAAGACGATATGGAAGTTTCAATTCAATTCCCCAAGAAATTGAGGGGTGACAGGCAGTACGTACGTACTGTATGTACGCACTGACGTATACATACATACATACATAGTAGGCTACACATACTATATTATACAGTATCTCATCGTACAACTCAATGTGCATGGCGTGTAAAAAAGTACGTGCAGTGCTGAAGTATAGTGATAATGCGTGGAAATTTTCTATTTGCGGTAAACTATGCGGGCCACTAATCGGTGGCGTAATCAATAGAACCGAGGTCGGATTTCTCACCCGTGCGACATCTGTTTGACGATGAGAGGGGAATAGGGGATGTCCTACATAGATCCTAAAATTAAACTCTTCTTTTTGTAATGTACCCTACTCTCAGAGCCTCTTTTGCGATGGAGGTACGCCAAAGTGATTGGCGATGGGTCTTGGCGCACTTTTATTGGCGACGGAACGCAAAATATCTGCGTTTTCAAAAAGCGTAAATTGGCGTGAGTAGGCAAAGCGCAAATAATTGGCGAAGGTGCAATAGTCAGAATCAGAAAGCGCAAATTATTGGCGATAGTTTAAATATATCAATCGATTGTCATAGCATAACATATTGCATAGGAGGAAAGCGTGTAGCCATTTCGAGGCAGCAAGCCAAAAAGGCGCGAAGTTTGATTTCAAACAACCGAAGCTTTATCCAAATAAAATTGCCAAAGAGAAGCCTTGTCCCGTTCAGTCCATCATCGGATAGTACATCTTTAACGTGAAGATTATTGTCCGGGTTTTTTATCATGGTAAACAGCTCGGAAACGTCAGTTTATCAACACATACCTATGAAAAGGAAGGAGATTCATCTGGAATTCTACTGTAAACTTTGTGCTAGCTATGCAATCAACAGCCCTCGAGATTTTGGAACAAAGACAAAGAGTTCTTGCCGAGTGAAGAGTGGACGGATTTTGAAGCAAGCAGACCAGTGTGATCAGCTCGCACATTTGCATCAATTGCGGATCTATTGGAAGCGGAAGTCAAGGAAGCGCCAACTGGAGTCGGTTTGCAAACCTTCATTGTGGCTATTCCCTTCCTATATTCACGGAGGGAAAGGAAGAACCCCAAAGTTGCCCCTCCCTTAATAAAAAGAAAAGGAGGAAAAAAGGCAGAAAGAAAAAATAAAAAACCACAAAAAAAAAAAAAAAAAAAAAAAAACCCCACCTATCAAGGTAGACGCGACAGCGGAACCTCGAGAGGCTCACGAACGAAGCTCCGCCGCGTCCCACCTTACTTAGTCATGTGTAAATAGGAGTGACGGAAATGGAAACACACATTTGCCCATAACTCCGGAGCCAACAGGCGGATTGAGCTGAAATTTTGCACGAAGATGCCCACTATGGGTACGTATCTACTGACAAAATTTCAGCTCGATAGGCCTACTGGTTAGGGCGCTATGGGCGAAAAACCTATTTTTGAATGATGTCCACTTTTTATATATGGAAAATTTGTGACCGCCATAACTTTTCAACGAGTCGTTGGATCGAGCTCGGGTTTTTTTTAAAAGATGGAAAATGTAAAGATCTTGGCAAAGTGGTCCGAGCACTTTTTTCGTTTAAGGCCTCTGACACCCTTAAAATTGCGATTTTGTGGTAAAAATAGTTGCAAAGTTAGCCAGCATACTCCTCCCTGGATTTTTTTCAGATCTGACTGGTAGGTATACCAAAAGATAGATCTCACTCTACTCTCGATACGAATTTTTTTAGATTTTTAAAATTTGCTTTCATTCTCGAGTTATGAGCTGTCAAAGTAGGCCGTTTTTATGTTTGGCTCTAGAAATACTTAAGGCGCTGACAGACAGGTGAAACGAATGCCTTCTGCATTGTTGAGGTCACATATAGCATACCATTCGATTCGTCCTCAAAAGATCTATCGATTGCTGGCCACTGCGACATGCTTATGCCTGATTCACATAGTAAAAAATGCATTCACATAGGCGAAAGTCGCAAAAAGGTGTTATTTTTCCGAAGTTGACGACTTGTAGGCTTGTGACTTACCGTTAGATTCGTCTAAGCAAGATCTATCGATTGGAAACAATTTCTACATGCTTGTATCCAGTATGCCTGATTCACATAGTTCTTACATATTCACATAGGCACAAAATAAACAAAAATGAGCTAAATGCAGGCGTATAGCATACCATTCGATTCGTTCTCTAAAGATCAATCGATTGCTGGTCACTGCGACATGCTTATGCCTGATTCACATAGTAAAAATACATTCACATAGGCTACATTGCAAAAGGTGTTATTGTTTTCAAAATTTGACCATTTGTAGACATGTGACATACCATTCTATGTATCTGTCTTAGCAAGATCTATCGATTGGGAATAATTTCTACACATGCTTGTTTCCAATATGCTTGATTCACATAGATCTAATATATTTACACATAGGCACAAATGGCTAAATGTAGCCTTGTGATATACCATTCAATTCGTTTTGCCAAAGGTGTGTAGTGTATCTCAAAAGTGCGACTAGCACATCTCGTCAACTCGAAATTGCTGTAAAAATGTGAATGCATGTGTTTATTCGCATTCACATTAGCTCAATTCCTCTCAAAACATAAAAATATCTCATATATGTACATATAATTCCCCTAATTTACAATGTATCTCGAGGTTCCGCTAGCGCATCACGTCAACTCAGAAGCTCAGTTTTCTTAAGATTTGTATGCATGTGTTAAAACAAGATCCATTGATTGGGAACAATTTTGACATGCTTGTATCCAATATGCTATTCTCATATTTCAAGTAGACGTGGCAGAAACCAGTGGAGAAGTGCTCCTAAGGAGCACGAAGAAAGTGAGCGAGAGGCTCACTAGTCTGCAGATGCTTATGGGGTTGACGGCTCAGAAACCAGAAGGTTCCATCCAACCGCCCATTGCTGCCAAAACTCGCTACCCCTTCGAGTTGACAGCCTCTCGCGCAATCTGCTGCAGACCGACTGCGTGGCTACTTTCGCACCTTCCCAATCAGGAACAAAATTCTTCCAACCTTTTTCCTCTCCCCTTCTCCCACCACCACCCCAATTCTACCTCGCACCAAAAAAACAAACCCCACCCACCACTCGTACCCTTCGAGTTGACAGCCTCTCGCGCAATCTGCTGCAGACCGACTGGCGTGGGCATACTTTCGCACCTTCCCAATCATGGTGAACAAAATTCTTCCATGACCTTTGTTGCCTCTCGCCTGCTTCTGTATGCCTGATCCATGCAGTGTTATGAATAAGTGTGTACGTATGTGTATGCTTTATTCTTGCTCACATGTGCATTCGCTCTCATGTAGTACCCATTCAATGATGATTTCCATTATTATCAGCCGTTTCAACTCATGAGATCCAGGGTTCGATTCCCTGGCACATCTGGTAAATTTTTCTCCTTGCTTCAAAATATCGGCTTTGAAATCATGAAATTTCAGCTGAAATTATCACTTGTTGTTGCTGTTCAGGATGAAGAGGAAAAGCAATAAGACATAAAATCTTTACTGGCATGTATGTTCATGTACTTTTGAAGAAATAACATTTTCTTTTGTCTTTGAACAATGCTCAAGTTTTTTTGTTGCACCATACTATGTACCAGTATGTACATGATCACCATAATACCTTGTTAAGATGACCAAATATTATGGTTTGGATTCAGTTTTGCATGTGATCAGGCATACAGAAGCAGGCGAGAGGCAACAAAGGTCATGGAAGAATTTTGTTCACCATGATTGGGAAGGTGCGAAAGTATGCCCACGCCAGTCGGTCTGCAGCAGATTGCGCGAGAGGCTGTCAACTCGAAGGGGTAGCGAGTTTTGGCAGCAATGGGCGGTTGGATGGAACCTTCTGGTTTCTGAGCCGTCAACCCCATAAGCATCTGCAGACTAGTGAGCCTCTCGCTCACTTTCTTCGTGCTCCTTAGGAGCACTTCTCCACTGGTACTATGTACCAGTATGTACATGATCACCATAATACCTTTTACGATGGCCCAAAAAAATGGTGGTCGTTTGTTTTTAGCTGCGGGCGACAGGGGGGGGGGGGGGGGAGCACAAAAGCGGATTTTTCTCAACATGGGGGGGGGCGAAGTCTGCCCCCGCCCGCCGTCTGCGGGGGTGGGGGGGCAGGCTCCAGCTGGGAGGGGTGGCGAGTCGCGGAGGGGGGGGGGGAACCCCCCTTTGTTCCCCGCCCAAACCCCAGGCACCCACTCCCCCCCCCCCCCCCTCCTTCTTCCTCTTGGGCGCCTCCCCCCCACAACTCTATTACGACAACACATAATCACGACGACATAAAAAAACTCTTTATCCTCCACAGATCGCACGCCCCCCAAACCCCCCTCCTCTCTCACCCCCCCATATCCACACAACTACCCTCCCTTCCTTCCCCTCACCTACCGCAGCATACAACGTGACACGAACAAACCAAATCAACAAAAAAAGACAGCCACAACACAAGAACAACCCCGCCCCCCCCCAAAAAAACAAAAACAAAAAACAACACCCACCCCCCCACCCAAACAACACCCCTTCGGTTATTTTGAGGACGACGTTTCCGGTCAGGGATCGATCTGCGCAGGCCATGCAAGATTCTATTCTTGTTCATGGATCCTTGATATTAGCAGTGCCAACTGCAGCTGGCTTTTCATCGCAAAAAATTGGCGGGACAATTTGGCCAGTTTTAGGTAGTGGTGGGACGGGTAGGCCTATTGGGGTTTTGGGTAGGTTTTCGGTTGGTACCCAAAACCTCCCAGGGGTTTTGGGTAGGTTTTCGGTAATTTTGGGTAAAAACCTTTTCGGTACCGGATGTTAGGTTTTCGGTAATGACCTTTTGGGTACCCAAAATCTCTGCCCTAATTTTTGTCAAAAGTTTTCGCCCTGCCCTAGAGATTGTCTTCGCCTTGCGGCCTGATTTGCCTGTAGTACTGCTGGATCAAGCCATGCGCTAAATTAAATACCTTTTTCATGGTAAGGAAAACTAAAGAAGCAGCGTTTTAGAGTAGAAAGAGCAAGATTGTATTTGTCCTACATACATACGTATTGTATGGAAACGCATGCGTACATACGTCATTAGGTGTAGGTAAGTACGTACGTACAAAGGGGAAGCAAAACGCTGACGCAATGAAAAATAATAACCATTTCCTACTTATAGCACAAGCTGATCACCCAAAAGGTTTTGGGTACCCAAAACCATCCGGTACCCAAAACCTTTCCGGTACCCAAAACCTTTTCGGTAGAATGATGGACCCAAAACCTTTTGGGTACCCAAAATTACCCACCGGTAATTGAAAAATACTCAGGTAATTTTGGGTAGAGGCAAAACGGTTTTGGGTCCGGTAATTTTGGGTAGGTTTTGGGTATTTTGGGTCCGGTACCCAATGTTAGGTTTTCGGTCCCGGTACCCGTCCCACCACTAGTTTTAGGGCGCAAAAGATTTGGCGAAAAATCGCAAAAGTCGTGTCCTGACCGAAATGCGCAAAAGCATTTGGCGAAAAAATCGCAAACTATTGGCGTTTCCATCGCAAAAGAGGATCTGAGAGTACATTACAATAATGACCTTCTCTCCCATGCTCTCCCAATGATCTTCTCTGTCATAATCAGTATAGTATATGACAGAAAAATTACATACAATACATAACTAGATTAGATAGGCTACGCTACCTACCTACCGTACAATACATCATGAACTGGAACAATACGTACTAACCATCGACCGACACTGATCTTCCCTTTGCTCACTGTAAAATAAGTTATTATTCTTTCACTGTGTTGTTCTTTGGTACCGAACCGACGGAAGTGGAAGAGACAAAAACTTGTCTAACCCACTTTTTTGGTTTTATATGACTACATACTGTAGGCCTCTATCATGATATGTGGAACAAAAGAGAATCCAAATTGACTAGTGTGGAATAAAATAATACCCGCATGAAATACTGGTAATTAGTTTTATTATGTCGACAATAAAAAAGTCGACAGGCTTGCAGATGTTTTTTCTACCTCCGTTAGCGGTGGTACGCCTGCTTTTTGTCTTACCACTAGCCAGCTTCGTCTGCAACTACTACCACTTGGCAAATGGCTGCTCCCTTACGTTCGTTCCCACCACAACTACTTCAACAACAACAACAACAACTACTACTACTACTACTACTACTACAACTACAACGACAACAACTGCTTCCTGCTTCCTGACTATTTTCACCACACCCGCGACAACCTTTATCACGCTAGCCAGTGGAGGAATGACGACGCTGGATGTTGTGACGTCGGGCTTATGCGCTGCCGGTGCTGGTGGCACCTTGACCGTAACGGACACTGCCGGAGTCGTATTTGTTACCAATTCATTTTTCACTGGTTCCCCAACTGCGGGTGCAAATTTCATCGACCTCACTTGCAGCGCCGGCGGAGTTGTGACTGCGACTGTGCTTTCCGGTGCCACTGTGCTTGCAACGGGAATGGGAACCGCTCCCGTTACCGTCAGCTGCTGATGCTTTGGTTGACCGACTTCCATTTCAATGTAAAACGATATGGAAGTTTTAATTCCCCAAGAAATTGAGGAGTGAGAGGCAGTACGCTACGCAACGTACATACGTCCAGATTACACACACTCCTATTCGGAGTATACAACACTCAATGTGCAGTATAACCTATAAAAAAGTACACGTGCAAGTAATGATAATGGCGGAGAAATTGTCTAATATTTTGTGGTACACAGTACGGTAAACTACGTAATGACCGACCACTAAGGTTGCCCTACATAGAGCCTAAAATAAAAAAATCTTCTTTTTTCTTGTGAAACGTTACAATAAATGACGCCCTCTCCGCATCCGCATGCCATTGAATCGGAAATAGTACGTACAGTACCTACCATCCACATCCACCCCACCGACGACACCGACCAGTCGTTTGCTCACTGCAACTCTTTCACTGTGTTTCTTGTCCAACAACCCACTTTTTTGTACAATTCGTTCTGTTTCAATACTACGTAAACCTATTATCATGAATGGAACAAAAACAAAGAGAATCGAACTTGACTTTTGTGGAATACAATGCCCATGAACATGAACACATGCTAAAGGAGTGTCTTGTCTTAGTACGACCTTGAGCATTGATTGACTAGTTTTGCGCCGCAGTTTCAATTCGCATGTCCGGCAATAAAGTAAAGGCTTGCAGATGTTTTTTCTAGCTCCACTAGCGGTGGTACGCCTGCTTTTCGTCTTACTACTAGCCAGCTGCGTCTGTAACTACTACTACTTGGCAAATGGCTGCTCCCTTACATTTGTTCCCACCACAACAATTTCAACAACAACAACAACAGCAACAACAACAACAACAACAACAACAACTACTACTACTACTACCACAGCCAGTACAACAACTGCAGCCACCTGCGCTGTGACCCTTGTACTAGCGGTCACATCCACGACAACCTTTATAAATCTAGCCAGTGGAGGAATGACGACGCTGGATGTTGCAGCAACGGCGTCAATGTTGTGCCCTGCCGCTGGCACACCAACATTAACCGTAACAGCTGATGCAACCTCAGCATCATTATTTACTCCGTATACGTATACTGGTACCCCCTTCCAGGGTAGTTCCACGCTCGAGCTTACTTGCACTGCTGGAATCGTGAATGCAGCTCTGGTTGACACCGTCGCTATGACTGGGCTTATGGGAACGGGATCTGCTCCCGTTACCGTTACCTGCACAGTGGGTCCTGGTTAAAGGGCAGATGTGGCAAAGATTTTTACTTTTTTCCTACATACATTACGTAAAATTTACGTAATGTAGGAAAAAATCGATCTTTCAAAAATCCTTCGGTCAACATACGTAGTTTTTTTACGTAGAATCGATTCCACCCCATGTCTCGACGCGATTTTGCCTCCTCGTTGAGTGAGAAACACCACTTATACCGCAGGCTTCGAACGCCCATTTGTTATTGTCAGCGCCTCACGTTCCGCGTTGTTTAGAATGACGTGTGTCGCGACGACGCGTGCGCGGATGACGCGCGCAGATTCTAAATGACGCAGGAGTTGAGGCGCGGACAATAACAAATGGGCGTTCGAAGCTTGCGGTATAAGTGGTGTTTCTCAACGAGGAGGCAAAATCGCGTCGAGACATGGGGGTGGAATCGATTCTACGTAAAATACTACGTATGCTGAGTGAGTATACATACTACATACATACTTTAACCTTTGAATGTGAATTATGAATCACCACTAATCGTGAATTACCGTATTTACCGGTGCATAGCCCCATGGGGGTATGCAAAAATTGAGAGGTCCCATATGGGGGTATGCATAGGGGGGGGGGGGGGGGTATGCAATCGGGGGGGTTATGCATGGGGCATTTTTTATGTTTTTGAGAGGTGCGCAGAGGCATATTTTTTAGGTCAAAAGCACGTGTTTTAGGGCATAATTGAGGTCAAAACACGGTTATTCTAGTACAATACACCCCCAAGCAGGCCTATAGGCATCTTAGCTTGGTGTGGGAGTGGCTATGGGTACTATATGACCAGCTTACATAGGTAGGTTCAGGTACTGTACAGTACATATGGGGGTATGCATAGGGGGGGTTATGCATTGGGCATTTTTTATGTTTTGCCAATATGGGGGTATGCATTGGGGGGGGGGGGGGGGGGGTTATTCATTGGGGGGGGGGGGGGGGTTATCTACCGGTAAATACGGTATGTAATCAACCGAGGTTCTTTCTTCCCATGAGCGGGATCTTTGACAATGAGAAGAGCTGCGCTCGTCAAGAAAATGGAGTGGAAGTGGCGGTTGGCTTAGCAAGGCCTTGGGTTTAGTAAACGAACACGTACTGTGTAGGCCTATCTGTATACGTACGTGTACTATGTACAGTACCTACTACCTACATTACGTACGTAATGTGTGCATTATATATTTTGTTGTCGTACGGTACGTAGGTACGTGCCTACTATGTACATAACATTACGTTAGCAGAAGTCAAACTGTACATAAAAAATTCTTCCGGGACTTTTGAAAATCACCTCCGAATTCACACCGTTCTCTCTCTTGCGTCATTCTTTTTCAGTCTTCATCTATCGGTCGGCCGTTCGTTTCCCATTTTCCACTTTTTCTCCGCCTGCCCTCTCTTCTCTACACGTAATCTATCAAACATGCGACTTGCAGCCGAGGGAGTGACCGCTACTGGGGCGCCACAGACGTGCTCCGAGTTTGCTCCGAGCGAATTCGGACCGAGTTCGGAGTGGCTTTGTTTTGAACCGAATGAACGTCAGTCAATATTGCTCACACGTCACACGTCTCCGAAATAAAAACTCGACTGTTCACACGAAAACCGGAGCGAGTTCGGTACGAACGAACTCGGAGATTTTGAGGCATCGTCAGCGCGCTCCGAATTCGGAGTTCACGTCTGTGGCGCCCTACTAATGCTCCTTCTCCGTCGCCGAGTCCTACTCCAACAAAAACTACTCCACCACCCTCCTCCCCTCCGATTCGTCGCATTTTCTTTCTTCGCCATGCAGAGACCATGGATGCAGTTTTCCCCAACTGGACTCGTTTAGCCTACTCGGACACGGGCAGATATCAACCGTACGATCTGAACCAGCCTTTGCAGCTGCCCAAGCGCACGATGGCTGCCTACACCGATGATCCTCCGCTTACTCAAAGGGGTCATTCGATCAAACTTGGTGGGAGGGTACTCTGGGGAAAATCCGACCGAAAGGATGGGCGCAAACAAAAACAACGACGACAGTGTGTTTTTGCGACTTTGCGGACATATACGTACACGTACCGTATTTGCTAAGACATATTTTCCCAAGCCTTCCTTTCCTGCTACTACTGTAAACTATGTAAGTAGTTACGTGTAGCTTGCAAATGCCATTGAAAGTTCGATTTGAGAATTGATTTTTAAAGGCGGGGGGTAACGTTAGGGTTCCAGCTAGAATTTTCAAAAATGCACACCACCATTGAATAGAGAATTTTTTTCTGCCCATATGCGTCATATGTCAAAAAGTTGTAGCTATGACCGTTTTTGAGTAACATAGGGTTTTCGATGTCACTTTCCCATAGCTGTGGACTATTGAAATCCCATAGTTGCGTTTTGCTACCAATCATCGTGATTGCGCAGTTTATATTCACGCTCTTATGGACCATGATGAAAGGACTATGATCATTCCTATGCTGAAGTCGAATGAACGATGGTAGAAAAACAGAGTTCAGGGTCAGCTGGAGCTGTCCATACCCCTTGTTCATAAACTGCGCCATCAACACGACAGACAGCAAAACGCAACTATGGGATTTCAATAGTCCACAGCTATGGGAAAGTGACATCGAAAACCCTATGTTACTCAAAAACGGTCATAGCTACAACTTTTTGACATATGACGCATATGGGCAGAAAAAAATTCTCTATTCAATGGTGGTGTGCATTTTTGAAAATTCTTGCTGGAACCCTAACGTTACCCCCCGCCTTTAATGACCCCTTTATTGAGACTGGCTTCGTCATTGCACAAATGGTTGGAAGGGGCATGCGTGCGCAGAAATTGCGCCTTTCTGCCGTCTACTCGAGTCCATCTTTGAACTGTCTTCAAACGGCTAAAGGAGTGCTCCGCCAATTCACCGGAACTGAAGACTGCTGCAACACTCATCCCGAGCTGAAGATTCGAGTGGAGCCGGGGCTCTGTGATTGGCTGGGTCGACACGAGACGCCGCCTCATTGGCTGAGCTTGGAAGAGGCGGAGTCCCTTGAGGTGCCCGTTGACACCGCTTACAAGCCTACATTGTCGGATTCAGACGTCAATTATTTTGGAATCGGCGGAAAAGTAGACAAATTTTGGCTCTAAATTTCTTCAGTCTTTCAGTCAACTTTTTATGCGACGCGCGCAGCGCAACCGAAGTGACCTAAACAAGCGCATTTACTTCGAAAATAATTCCATTCCCCGTCTGAATCCGGCCATTTTCAGCGCTGATGAGCTCGAAAGTCGGTGCAAGGAAACACCAAAGGATTGCTACAAACGCGTAGAAGATGTCGTTGGGAAACTGTTGGCAAATGATTCGATACCTACTGCATCAATCTTGGTGGTGGCTCATGCGACAACTCTAGATACGGGCGCGAGACTTTTGGTTCACAGTTGTCGGATTCAGACGTGAATTTTTGTCTGGAATTTCTGCGAGATTTGCGAGTTTGTTTGTACACATCGTCTACTTCTCGTGCAGTGCAAAAATTCACGTGTGAACCCGACTAGCAGAAGCAGAGCGGAGCTGCAAAGAGGAGGCAGAAAATCGACCAAGATACCATTCGAAAGCTCGGCATGTACTACCCGGCTGCTTGCTTGATGGCCCGTTCACAACGAACGCTGTCAACGCAGATATCGACGTTCAACGCAGATATCGACGTTCGACGCAGATATCGACGTTCAACGCAGATATCGACGTTCAACGCAGATATCGACGTTCGACGCAGATATCGACGTTCAACGCAGATATCGACGTTCGACGCAGATATCGACGTTCAACGTAGATTATGGAAATCTATGTAAATCTGTATTTTTCTCCAATAATAACGCCGGCATAGATGATGATGTTGTTTGGTACGTACGTACGTATTTCCATCAAGTTTTCGTCGATGTTTGCTACTTTTTTCTGCGATCGCTAATATCTGCGTCGAACGTCGATATCTGCGTCGAACGTCGATATCTGCGTTGAACGTCGATATCTGCGTCGAACGTCGATATCTGCGTTGAACGTCGATATCTGCGTCGAACGTCGATATCTGCGTTGAACGTCGATATCTGCGTTGACGTCGATATCAGCGTTCGTTGTGAACGGGCCATTATCCCGTTGGAGCTGAAAGAAGAAAAAGGGAGCTGGAGTCTGATGAAAAGTGGATCACTTCCTCTGATTTCCACTCACACGTTTTGCAACAAGATGGATCTAGCCTTTTTCCAACGTCCTTACTAACTGTGCGCGGTAGCTAAATTCGTGTCGCATACATACATGCGTGGTTTTTTTGAACTGAGAAGAGAAGTAAATGTTTCTTCACTGTATGCAGAGGGTTCGCGGTATATGCGACCGTTCGTCGGTTGCTCGTTTCCAAAGAATGGAAAGTTGAGGTCCAACTTATTCAGAAGACCATGATGTGTCCACGGGCAGAAGTGGTTCTAATTTTCGCAGTAAACACGACAGACAAGCACTCACGCCCGAAAAAACGGAATTCCGTTCAGTGAATCAATCAATCTTCTTTTTTTTCTTTTGGCCTAACGTTGTTCATCAAAATTCTCGGGAATTTCGCATATCTGGTAGCCGGAACAGAAGAGAGATCTACTGAAACAAGTTCTATTGGAATTATGGTATTTCCGTTGTACTTTTCGATTGAAGTTGCCTCCTGTTGTTTGTGTAGTTATTTCTGTACATACTTGATGGCCGTTTTGCTCAATGTTTTAGAGTGCTACCTTGAAACCCTATTTGGACTGCGTGAAGCGTACACTGGACGCTGCCATGTGCCTAACCAATTTCTCTTCTCAGGTGGTCGAAAGGCACAACAAACCGGAGGTGGAAGTCAGGTAAAAAGGGTCATCCGGTCATGTACGGTAAGGTACATAGGTAGGGTACAATTAATGGGGTAAACGCGGCCATTGGAAAATCCGGTCACCTAAGTTTTAGGGCTGCCTATCTCAGCAATCAATGGACCATTTGAGACAAATTTTATAGCTATCGATTCCTTGAAGTCTCCTCTTTCAAGTGAGCTATTTGGTTCATCGTTTGCTGAAACAACAAGTTCACAAAGCAGCTTTGGTGGCCGGATTTGCCCCACAGATCCCGCCACCTGGTCTGAAGAAGGCTTTTGATCGGCTAACCGGCCGAGTTTACCCCACAATACCCTATGCTGTGTCGTTGTGTTGTAATTAATTTCAGGGGAAGTTCCGAACTGCTGCTGGCTCAATTGCAAGTCAGTCGAAACGAAAGAGAAAAGGTGCTGATAGAACCATCTGTGAACTCAGTGCGAGTCAGTATCAAAGTGAAACAGGTACTATAAATAAATTGGACAAAGCATCAAGTTTACGAGTTTATACCTACCATTATTCGTTGAAGTTCGTGCATATTGTGCTGTTTGTTTGTAGGCGGATGACATAGAGCATATTTTGTGCCACAAGTTCACACGCTTTATGATGATGAGAGCCGAGCATTTCTTTATCCTGAGAAGGAAACCCGTCCCTGTGAGATTTAGGGTACCATTGAGTAAACTCGGCCATGGAAAAATCCGTTAAGGGCTGCATATCTCAGCAACCAATGAATCGATTGAGACAAATATTATATCACTCGATTCCTTGAACTCTCCTCTTTCAAATGAGCTATTTGATGCACCATTTGCTGAGCTAGCAAGTTCAATGGAGCTTACGTGGCCGGGTTTACCCCAAAGTACCCTATTTGGCGCACAAAAGTTTCGTTCTTTTTATCGATTGCAAGAGAGAATCGTATGGAACGGTAGGTAGCGCACTGTGGGATACAAACCAGCAAGTGTCGTAGTGTTGATAAAAAAAGAATTCGGGACAAATACTATTCCCTACTTGGGCTAAGAAGTAAGCCCGCCCTGAAAAGCAGAGGGGGTCAGCTTGCGACAACCAATTATCGTTTGTTAGCGCAAGTGGCGAATAGATGTCTGGTTTTGCCCCACAGTACCCTACTTATTGTACGTGTTTCGATGTCTTTTGTGAACGTAGTCATCAGGCACTTTTTGCTGCATATTTTCAGGGCTACGACATCAGTTTCCTCATCACCAACACGCATACAGAGCAGATGTACAAGCACAAGCTGGTGGACTTTGTGATTCATTTTATGGAGGAGATAGACAAGGAAATATCCGAGATGAAACTCGCCATCAACGCGCGCGCTCGCATCTGTGCCGAAGAATATCTCAAACGGGTAGAGTGATGTGAATGTGTGTACACTGTACGGGGGTAGTGCGGGGTAATTTGGGGCGACGGGGAAAGTTGGTGATGTGCTGGGCCATATCTACCTATGTGCACCTGGCTTGGGTCAAAAATATTCCTGATGTATGTACCTTCTCAGTTCACAAAAAAGGCTGATGGGTAGCTCGGGATAATTTGGGGATGCCATTAAAGTTCGGTGTTGTGTTGAGCCAAATTATGAACCAGACAAGACCCAAATTACCGTTGTACCCTTCACTACTAAGCTTCGGCTTGTTAGCTAATCAAGACGCCAGCTTTCGCTAATGCTTTCGTCTGGCCAAAAGCAGTTGGCACCTGAACTCAAGGCGCGTTGCGTAAAATAGATTTACAAATGCGGATTTCTGTTCACGCTTCGTGTACTCCTATTTAGCAGAAGTACATGCAAACTACGCAACTCGCCTTGAGTCCAGGTGCCAACTGCTATTGGCCAGACTATAGCTTCTTATTATCTATACTTCCTGCATTCTCTAACTTTGTGTCGCCTTCTTTCAGTTCTGAAAGACTCAACAACTAGGAAAACAAGTCAAGGCGTTGTTCCATTCATCAATTCTTCCACGCTTTGTTGTGAACTTCTGTTTATCTTTGCGGGGCAAGAAAAAGTGCTTTTGGGGCTCGCCCAGCTAATCAGTAAATTGATATACTGTATGATTCCAGTTTGTTTCTATGATATCTGTACAATTTGCTGATTGTGATTTACTGATTATTTATTTACGTGTTGTAGGAATGAACGTACTTACACAACTTTGATACATTACTGTTGAATCATGCTATTGCTACCTACTGCCAACCAAGTGAAATCGTGGATGCAGATTTCGTGTGTTATTGTTACGTGTCGTGTGACCAAATGCCACTCAGCATGCCACAAACATTCAACAAACTTTATTCCACTCTCCTGCCAACAACTCCATATTTCCACCAACTGTTTTTCGTTCCATCCAACCTTTCTCCACCTCAAACATTTTATTATCCCCAATTCACATTTCGCCAAAATTCCTTCCTATCGAGATGCCATCGGCATTGCCTGGGCGATGGACACCTGCCAGACTCGAATCTGGTTGTCCGTATATCCCGCGTACAGGGTTTGTCCGTCCGCTGACCAGGCCAGACAGATGCATTGGGGAGGCGCGGCTTTAGTCTGGGTGATCACCTCGGGTTTCAACTCGTCCACCACGCGCTTGTCTTCCAAATCCTATACAGAAAATGCAAAAGGAAGAGTCATCAAAGTTGGAGTGTACAAATGCTCTATCGAATGAGCTATTGCTGGTCCGGGGGTAGTGAGAGCAATTCCGACAACTCAGCTCCACTATCAGGAAGCTTCGAACAGTAGAAAGACAGTTTGCTCTTTTCGTAAGCCATGCTTGCCCCGCTGGGTGGAAGGTCGGAATTGCCCTACGTTACCCTGCCTATGCATAATGCTACGGTCCATCCAGGGACTGTTGTCTCTCTCGGCGTTTGCCCGCGCTGCGAAAAATAGAAACACGAGGATTATCTCCAGAATAGGCGTTCATGTAAACCGCGCAGTACGGGCAAAGACCGAAAGAGACAACACTCGTTGGGTGGACTATTAGACGCTTCTTAGCATACCCATAGCTTGATGACAGGTCCGACAGCGGCGCAGAGCCAGTATCGATTGGGACTGAAGCACAAATCGTTGATGATATCGTTGCCTTCCAGCGTGTACAGATGCTTCCCCTCGTTCAAGTCCCACAACATCGCGTTTCCATCCTGTAGGAAACATACGTAGCAAATCATGCCCTGCTCACATAAGTGCCCCATTGACACATCGAGCGTATTTATTATAGTCTGGCCAGAGAGAGTTTGCTATGGGATTCAAGTCGTACTGCGTAGATTGTATGTACTTCTGCTAAATAGGAGTACACGAAGTACGGACAAAAATCCGTAATTGTGAATCTATTTTGCGCAACGCGCCTTGAATGCCATAGCAAACTCTTACTGGCCAGACCATACTTGAGCTGAGAAAATTTATGGGTAATCAAAAGCTGATTTTCTGTTTTTTTTTCGGTGCGTTTATCGGTGACCATTCAAAAAACACACTGAAGAACAGAGGGGTCAGCTCGCGACCTCCAATAATTCTCAGCGCAAGTATTGTAATATGGGGTAAACCCGGCCACCTAAGCTCCTGTGAACTTGCCGTTTCAGCAAATCAAGTAGCAGCTCATTTGAAACAAGTAGGAGAGTTAAAAAAATCGATTGAGGCCGTACTAATCGGTCCATCCATTGGTTGCTGCGATATGCAGCACTGAAAGTTAGGTGGCCGGGTATGGCCGGGTTTACCCCATGGTACCCTACCAGATATCCTACAACCAGCTTACCTTTCCTCCAGAGGCGCACAGGGAGCCATCCGGGGAGATGGTGACAGCGTTGATGTATCCGTGATGCCCCAGATGATTGGTTTTCAACTTGCAGTTGGCCAGATTCCACACTTTCACCACTTTGTCCCAACCGCAGGAGACGATGATCGGGTTCTGCGTGTTGGGAGAGAAACGGACGCAGGACACCCAGTCCGTGTGGCAGTCGTCCTACACAGAAAAGGGACATGAGGAGCATTCCTTTCGTGCTTATGCACTCTTGGTAAATCGTTAGGCTGCATTTTGCAGTACATTCTTCTACTATTCACTCATCTACGTACCAAGAACAGAGTATAGCTACCGTATTTTTGGGTGTATAGCCCCGTACAAAAATCGAGAGGTCTGATGGGGGTTATACACTGGGGGGAGATATACAATGGGAGGGGAAAAATATGGGACAAAATTTATGTTTTTGAGAGGTATGTAGAGGCATGTTTTTGAGGTCAAAAGTATGTGTTTTAGGGCATAATCGCAGTCAAAACAGGGTAATTCTAGTACAAGTCATGCTCAGATAAGCTTACAGGCATAGTAGCTTGGTGTAGGAGTAGCTATAGCTAGCTTATGAGCAGCTACCTTCCAGTACATGGGGGTTATACACCAGGGGGATATACATTGGGCAAAATTTGTGTTTTGCCAATGGGGGATGTACACCCAAAAATACGGTACTGCAGCGGGGTAAAATCGAGCAAGTTTGCTCCTTCATAACGGTACTGTACATAGCAGTTTCCTAAACCTGAGCATACCCTACTCGACCATGCACGTACATAACAGCTGTACTGGTCTTCCAATCAGACTTAGATAAAGCAGTGTGTACTGATTTACCCCTGCGTACGTATGGCAATAGCACCCGAGGCCAGTAGTGTACGTAAACTACTGCTATGCCTGTAAGGCGAGTTTAATCCTCTGTCCTTGGACCGGCACCTGGTAGTGTACCGAAAAGTCCACAGCTGTGACCGAGGGTAGCGGGTTCGATTCCCGTTCGGTCCTATTTCTCTCCCCCCTTTTCGGGGCCCGGCTATCGCCATACGGAACGCGGCACGTCACAATATAGGGTACCATGGGGTAAAGTCGGCCACGGGAAATTTCGGCCACCTGAGGTTCAAGGTAATATATCTCGGCAACCCTGCAACCGATCGAGACAAATAGGATATCAATCGATTCCTTGAACTCTCCTCTTTCAAATGAGCCGTTTGCTTCACCATACTGAAACAACAAGTTCAAAGGAACCTAGGTGGCCGGATTTACCCCATGGTCGACTTTACCCCATCATGGTACCCAACGTATTGTTACTTACAGTGATGGAATATTTGCACTGGGCCAACGTGTTCCAGAGTTTGATGGTCTTGTCCCTGGAACCGCTGACAATCTGTCGGTTATCGGTAGAGAACGCGACGCTGAGCACATCCTTCTGGTGACTAACAAACTGACGAGTGGTAACTCCGCTAAACACACGACACCGCATCGAAAATTAGTCAACCATAGTCAAAAATCGTCAACAACTGCTAGTCTGTCCGCTAAGAGTTCGCAAATGTGACTCAAGTCGTGATGCGTAAAGTAGAATCACAAATGTAGATTTCAATCCGTGCTTCACGTAGTATTTCTATTGTGCAGAAATACGGATGCCAACTACGCAAGGCGACTTGAGTTCCATAGCGAACTCTCTCTGGCCAGACTAGAGGCTTGTAAAGTAGAAGAGCTACTATGGGGAAGTTTGGGTATTCGGGGTAATTTGGGTCTCTTTTCAAAACAAATCCTCTCAATGGAACAACAATGTATATCAGTTCTGCAGCAACATTTGGACAGTGGTTAGATTTTCAAGATTTTATAAGCCGGGAGAGTTGACCAATCTTACAGGTTCAGATCCCACAAGCGCAGCGTTTTGTCCCAACTGCCCGACAACGCGAACTGGCCATCAGATGACATCACCACATCCGTCACGAAATGTCCGTGACCGTGCAACGATTTCTGGGGGTGTCCAGAAATTGCGTTATCCTGACGATCGATTTTCCACATGATGATCTTCTTATCTGCATAAATAACGTCATGATTATCAAGAATTTGTTACGCAAGGAGAGTGTGCCAGTATTTTGGCCTTTGCCCGTGCTGCGCTGCGCAGTTCGGTAAGATTGAAATTACGCGTTATACGCGGAAAAATCCATGAATGAATTTGGATCTTTTACTGCAAGGCAAAGACCCAAGATAACTCTCCCTGGATGGACTATTATACCCCGCACATAGGGTACTATGGGGAAAATCCGGCCACCTAAGCTTTAGGGCTGCATATATCTCAGCAATCAATGAACCTCATTGAGACAAATGCAATATCCATCGATTCCTTGAACTGTCCTCTTTCAAATGAGCTAACAGCAAGTCCAACGGAGCTTAGGTGGCCGGGTTTATCCCACAGTACCCTATTCGTTCAATTATTACGCCATGCGATGTAATGCCTGATCCATACCCCCGAAATGGCCGGATTTACCCCACAGTACCCTGTTTTTGTTCAATTATTATTATTACGCTATATGCATTGACTGATCCATACCTCGAATGGCCGGATTTACCCCAGAGCCTATTTATTCAACTATTACGTTAACCCCCTTCGTAATCCCAGGCGTCCGCCTGTCCACAGCCACCCGGCAAACCCCGTCCATAGACGGGGCAAACCCCGTCCATAGACAGGGTTTGTTTTTCCACCCCGTCTACGGACGGGGTTTGCCCCGTCTACAGACGGGATTTGTCGGGTGGCTACGGACAAGCGGGCACTTCGGATTACGAAAGGGGTTAAGTAATGCCTGATTCATACCCCGAGAGGAAGAGATGATCATATCGGGATATCGCGCTGTGGTGGCGATGCGCGTTACCCAACCGTTGTGCCCCTTCAGCGTCCCCTTCAACGTCATCTGCTCTTGCGTTCCCATGATGAATTGGGCAGACGGTAGGCCTATTCTTCAAGTGGCAAAAAAACAGAGAGCACACACCTGAAACAAACGCAAAATAGCAATGCACAGGATTATTACTGTAGAAAGCGCGAAATCTGATGTGATCTTGGCACTTTTTCACTTCATGAGAGCTGGAAAAGCACCAAATTGCTTCACTTCACACGAATGAATTTACTTGAGACTATTTACAGTAACTTCTGAATGTTAACCTCATGTACTCCTAGATCGTATTTTATTAGGAGTACATGAAATTGGAAAATCAAGTGAAAATGAAAAAACACCAAGAAATGCAAGTTCTGCAAATTCATGCAGCTTGATACAGTCAATCCATAGACACTAGAATGGGGGAGGACGACCGCCTCACAATACAGGTTTTCCAACGTGGTCTGACAGTGTTCTTACAATAATAGTGACAAAATTGATTCAGGGTGGACAGTTTTCAATCAACACATGAACTACACATAAAAACCTATTCTATAATTATAAAAACATGCATAGCGGTCACATGGGTTCCATAAAATGACAAAGAACACTGGAAATACAATACAAATCATATGTCCCCATTCAATAGGTAACAGTTATGTTTTCTGACTTTTGAGCTTCAAAACGTAGTTATGATTGGAGTAGGACCCTTTCCACATGCTGTTAATTTTCGACAAATGATGCCAAGAGTATTGCCTTGTTCTTTGCCATGCAGTTGAACAGTTTCGAGACAAGTCCAGCTGCAAAATTGTACCCATTACTCCAGTACAGTTTGTTGACTGAGATTTCTTCCAGCAGGCCATATTCCTGCAGCAGCTGGCAAATAACCAGCTCAAATATGGGCTTCTGAATCCATGGCGCATGAAGACTATTCGCTTCTCCACTGTTGTTGTGATAGCAGCAAACATTTCCCAGGAGTGCAGCCCAATGCCATGCCATGGGCCAGAGGATGGTTTGATTTGATGAGTCCATCACAATGCACCTGCGACAAAAAACGCATCAAGTTGCATTAATAATATGGCAATCGCAGACAATCGCAGACATTGCCATATCACCACCTCCACAGAACAAAATTTGAACCAAATTGGTTCTTTAGGAGGAGAGATATGACAAGATTCATGATTGGAGTTGAGGCTGAAAAACCATAGACACTGAAATGGTAGTAGTAGCCATCACAAAGTAGTTGCCTCGTAGCAAATTATGTGACCGTCTCATGGCAAAATATTATTTTTACAAAATTTGCACCAGACCACATTGGAAACTTGTATTGTGAGGTGGTCGTCCTCCCCATTATAGTGTCTATGGAAAAACCCTGTGGAAAAGTTACAGCATGTACCTTTTGGAGGCGTTTGTTCCATCTCTTTCTTGCCCAATGCCATAGTCTTGTTGCTCCTTTGAAAGAATTCCAGCTCATGACAAGGGTCGAAGGTCCTGGGGAGGGTCGAAAGTGTTTTCCTGTGGTCGCTGCTGCTTGCCGCATTACTAGGGAAACGTAAAGTTCCTGAGGGGTATTGCAGGTCGGGAAACTTACACTTACTGCTGTCTTTTCTCTTGCGCTTGTGAGCCATGTTTTTCTTCATCGCTTCTTCTCTATCATCCGATTTGTCATTAGAATGAAGAGAATCATCCGCAGATATTTTTAAAATTCTTTTTATTCAAAAAGTGGAAGTAGTGGCACGTACCCCTAGAGCGCACGTCCTTCGTTGCGCGCCTGTCGCTTCGCTTTGCTTCATCCAACGCGCTTAGCAAAGCGGAGCGTGCGCTCTAGGGGTACATGAAAGTAATCGCTCGTCTCGTGGCAAATTATTTTACAAAATATGAGCAAGACCACGATGGAAATTCTGCACTGTGAGGCGGCCGTCCTTCTATTTCAGTGTCTATGGCTCCGCGTTCGTTCGTCGTCGTCGTCGCGCGCGGGGCGCCAAGAAGCATAGAGGCTATAATACCTTCGGTACAGGAGAACCTGCGCTCAATACTAGCGATACCACAGTGGGCTTACCATCATTCTCAAGTTTCGCTCTCAGAAATCGAATTCACGGGTTAGAACAGCAGTTTACAAGTTTCTTGCACATATTTACATAAAACGCAGCGACTTGACAGCACATACACCTGCATTAACATACATTACATGCCAATTTACATACAAAAACACGGCTCTCAATAGTGAACACAGCAGAAGTACAAACGACTAGTTTCTCTGACTTTTCAGCTTCACAAGCTTAGAATGAAACCTTTCCTGTGCTGCCTGTCTTCTTCAAGCGATGTGAGAAGGATGGCTTTGTTCTTTGCCATACAGTTGAAGAGCTTGGAAATGAGAAATTCTCCAAACTTGTGACCACTGAGACATGACAGCCATGAGCCAGAAGGCTTGGCTTCACACCAAACCACCAGCTCACCTTCACCAAAAATTCATCCACCTGCCTGAGCATAAAAAGAGAGACATGAGTTAGTGTCCAAACCCAGCCCAACATCTCACAAGTTGGGAAAGTCCATTACTGGAGATCCTTCCTCCATACAGTGAACGTCGCGGGAAGGATGCTTTTCGCGAAAAATTTGGCTGTTCGCGAACGTTCGCGAACGGTTCCCGAATGCTCCCGTGCTGCTCCCGAATGCTCACGCGTGACAGTTCGCGAACGTTCGCGTGCAGTCGAAAGAAGATTGAGAGAAAAAAACAACAGACGGAAAGATGGGAGCAGGAAGAAGAGGGCAGTAGGCCTAACGAAAGTCGGGCAGTAAGAAAAGCAGCCGCACCAAATTGCTTGGCAATAATAATAGCAATGCAGGGCAGAAAAATTGAATAGAATGACATTTTATTCTTTCACCAGCATCGAAGACAGTTTGTTTGTCGCTTATTGCTCATAACAAAAACGCCGACGTTCTGAAGAGCCTGCACAGTATAATCTGTCTAGTGAGAGTTGTTTTTGGGCCTTTGTTTTTCTCTGTGTTTTCATGTTCAATTCATGCAGCAAATGTAGGCCTATATGCAAACTCCGCAGCGCATGCAATACCAGAAATCCAAAGGCATCTCTTGCTGGACAGACTATAGTCAGTGCTCCAGCACAGATGACTATTGATTGAATGAATCTTGCCATATGTTTTTGCACTTTGTTTGCCTGACTTGGCTTTGCCAGCTACAGTACAACCTACAACATGAATACCGATATTTGACTTTGCTTTACTTTGCTTTTGAAGAAGCCAAAATCGCCCTATGTTGTAGGATAGGGCCATTTTTCTCTATTTTAGACTTTTGCTGCCAAGTTGCATCTCATTTTTGTCTGCTTGACAGCTATTTTTGTCTGCTTTAATCTGCTTTTCAAGGTTTGCTTTTCTCTGCTTTTATTCATTTTTCGCCCAGGGCACTGAAACCTGAGCCGAGACCCATCTGGCGGGGTGAAGCGCTTCTCTCGCTCCCCACCTTCCACTCACTTTCCTGTCGCATACGTACAACACGAGTTCTTCCGTTTATCTGTGTTCATTCCCAAGCTGTGTCCTTGCTTGTCCACACTTTCTGCATAAAGGTTGGTGTACTTTATGTACCTATTTTACCTACCTACACGTACTGTACCTACACTATGTATGTACGTAAAAGTGTAGTTTGTAGTGGTAGGCTATTACTTCACGAATGTGTACGTACAGGAGGTATGTATGTAATGTAGTAGTACCTCCTCAGAGGAACAGGAGACCCCTACACACACCTGTCCAGACGAGCATCTTATGTACAGCACACAGTGTTGCTACTACAGGGCGTGTGGCTAGCCAGAGGGAGGGCCAAGAGCAAACAAAGATGCACCACGGCCACACCTCACTTGCCTGTGCTTTTGGGAGGGGAGAGAGGAAGCGAGAAGCTAGGGCAATTATGCAACCTGTCAATCAAGCAGCAGATTTTTTTGGGTGGCTGTTTTTCTCTGCTTTTGACCTGCTTTTGAAGAAGCAGACCGTTTTCGTCTGCTTGACTTTGCTTTAGCTTGCTTTTCAAAAAGGCTACTTGAAAAGCAAAGTCAAATATCGGTATTTTGCTGTTGGGTCTGGCTGTAGTTGACTAATTTTTTGATTCTAAGTGGCTGAAAAACAACGTTTCCCCTTCAACAAATCCGCAGCAATTTGAGGTGTCTTATGTTTCTCAAGCCCTTCATTCATTTCTTGGCCATAGGCTTGTTTTTCAATTCCTCCTGCACCCTTTCCTTCCTTTTCTTCCTGCTCCTTTTGTTTTTCGCCCCGCAACCATGATACGCTGCATCTTTCGTTCTTCTTTCTTTTCCTGCGCTACACAGTACGCGAACGCTCCCTCACTGTTCGCGAACGCACGCATCTTGTTCGGGAACTGCACTAGTGCAGTTCGCGAACGGTTCGCGAAAAGCAGCCTTCCCGTGACTTTTACTGTACCCTGGACCAAAAGTTTTCTGCAGCTGGTCAAGTTCCATACTCTGAGAGTCAGCACTAGTGCTCTACTCAAGTTCAGTGAGATTATGCCATGTTAAGATCAGCAAAGTACTATAATATTTACTGTGTTTTTGGGTGTATAGCCCCAGGGGCAATACAAAAATCGAGAGGTCTGATGGGGTTGCTGGGGGATATAGCAAACTTATGACAAGCTTACATAGGTAGGTTAGGTACCCTACAGTACATGGGGGTTATACACCAGGGGATATACAGTACATAGGAAAAAGTTATGTATTGCCAATGGAGGTTATACATTGGGATATACTTAGGGATATACTCCCAAAAATACAGTAACTGGAGACAGGCAACTCTTTTCGGGTCTATGTCCCTAATCTGAACATGGCATTACACTAGCACTTGTAGCTATAGTAAGTAAAAGAGTGACATGCTTACTATTTACTTTATACTGGGTCATCTCAATGAGTGCAGTGGTGGTGTGGTATGAGACAAGCTGCTCCTTCAGAAGGACAACCTAAACAACACTGCCCACTAGAATCTTGGCATGAGAACACATTTGTCATAGTATTGTACATAATACACTGTATTCTGTGGTCATATTTACTGGTGAATAGCCCAATGCATAGCCCCATAAATTGGCAAAACTTAAGAAATGCCCAATGCATAGCCCCTCAGCCCCATATGTACTTTAGAGTACCTGAAGCTACCTATATAAGCTGATCATAGCAACTAATATAATAACCACTCCCATATCAAGATAAGATGCCTATAAGCCTGCTTGAAGGTGTATTATTGTACAGAATAACCCTGTTTTGACCTCAACAATGCCCTAAACCATGTGTTTTTGACCTAAAAAGTATGCCTCTGCGCACCTCTCAACAACAAAAAAATGCCCCTGCCCACTTCCCCAATGCATAGCCCCTATGCATTGCCCCCATATAGGACTTCTCAATTTTGCATAGCCCCATGGGTTATTCACCAGTAAATATGGTATCTGATTACTACCTACTTCTCCAGCACTTTGGCGTAGTTTCGTTGTAGCCACGAAATCCACCACTCAAATCTCACTATTCAGAAACTTCAGGAAGGTGGAAAATTATATACATACACCTTTAGGACAACTGCAAAGGAATTTCTTGCCTTCTATCTTGAAGAGATCATCTTCATATGCCTCCTCCCCTTGTGTGCAACAAAGTGATGAAGTGCTCTCATTCTCTGCTTATCTCTGTTCTTTGTCTTCCTCCTCAGCTGGCTGGCTATCAAAACCATTCCAAAGGCATTCAATGCAGCACTTCCTCAGCATTTTTCATTTTCCATCGATGCCACGCGCTTTTGACAATATTGCGTACATGAGTCTGTCCTATGCAAATGCAGTAGGTAAGTACGTTACTATGGTTACGTTGCGACAGACTCATGTCCGCTCTCTATCTATCGATTAGTGATTCTTGTAAAGCGGCATCTTCATGTACGGTCGAACACACCATCACTCCCCTCCAGCTTCAGTCATCCATCATCCAGGGCTGAAGCGGGATGGCGGGATTCCTTTTGTCGATCTTTCACTGCATCGAACGGCGGGCGGTGATACTGGAATTCTCTGTGGTGGTCGAACTGTCGTCGAAGGCTCGTCGAGCATCATTGGAGCATTGGCGGCTTTGTATGACTTCAAACGTCGAGCATTCCAAACCTTTCCATCTGACAGGCGGAAGGTGAAGTAGCCAATGATCTCTTCTACAGTTTTTGGGGCACTGTAGGTCGGCTGTCCTTTTGGTGCATGCAGTAGCCTTGTGAGGACAAAGTCTCCCACTTTGTACACGCCTTTGACAAGCTTCGGTCTAGGTTGTTGTGGCGGTTCTGAGGCGGTCGGCTTGCTGCTTTTCTGTCCCGTGTACCTCGTCGGCTCTGCACTATTCGGCTGAAAGTCGAGTCGTACCGGGTGACCAAGGAACTTCTCAGCCGGGCTCTTCTCCCCCTCCTTCAACGGAGTCGCTCTGTAGTTGACAAAGAGTCGGCGGAGTCCTTCTTTCCATCCAGTGTTGGCAGCGGTGAACGCCTGAACACCATACTTCACATACCAGTTGAAACACTCCACAATCCCATTCTCCTGAGGGTTGTAGATGGCAGTTCGGTAGTGGTGAATATCTTTCTGCTGAAGGAAGAGCTCGAATTCTGTCGAGATGAATTGCGGCCCATTGTCCGAAACCAATCCTTCAGGGTTGCTGAAGAGACTGAAAACCTCCTTCAACCAGTCGATGATGACTGTTGAGGTCGTCGTCTTCGTGTCGAGATACAGCGGGTAGCGACCGTAGCAGTCGATCAGCACCACTATGTATCGATCGTTGTAGAACGGGCCAGTTATGTCGATTGCATACTGGACTGCTGGTTTCTGTGGTGCAGGAATTCTTTTCTCTGCTTGCACAGTCTTCGGGCGAGATTTGCTGCTTTGCTGGCAGGCATGACAGTGTTCCACCATTCTGTCGATCTCGTCATCGCGGCCGGGCCACCAGAAACTGCTTCTCACCAATCGGCGGAAACGAATGATACCAGGATGGCCTGCGTGAGCTTCTCGTAAGATAGCTTGGTGAAGAGATGTCGGCGGGATCAGCTGTTCTCCTTTGTAGAGACATCCATTTTGCTCGCGCAGGTGAGGGGCGATACGTTTGAATGGAAGGATTGCGGGCGGCAGAGACTGCGGCCAGTTTCCTGTCCTCAAACATTCCCTCAATCGCAGGAGCAACTCATCTTGATCTACGGAGGCTGTCAGATCTTCCATTCTGATTCCTCCGATCTTGAATGGTACACCGAGTCGGGCAGCTCTCTCCTTGAGGCGGGACAAGTAGTCTGTGACCACATTTGCCTTGCCCGGTAGGTACTCCAGTGTATAGTCGAACTCTGACAGGCGTTCTCTCCAGCGCAGGAACTTTGAACTCTGGCGCCGGTCCTTTGGCTTGAGCAACATTGTAGTGAGCGCCTGGTGATCTGTGCGAAGCGTGAAGTGTCTTCCAAGCAAAAACTTCTCCCAGTGCTCACAGGCGGAGAGGGCGGCGAGAGCTTCTTTCTCATTTGCTGCGTACCCTCGTTCAGTTTCATTGAGTGTCTTGTTGAAGAACGCGATTGTCACCTCTTTCTGGCCCTGCTTCTGACTCAGTGTGGCGCCGATTCCCACATTGGACGCATCGCTCGTGACGATCGTCGGCAGATTCGGATTGAAGATGGCGGCTTGTACACTTTCAGCTAGCATTCTCTTCAGGGTGTCGAAGCTGACCTGGCATTCTTCGGTCCACTCAAACTTCACATTCTTGTGGCTCAGTCGGCGCAGGGGCTCGGCGATCGAAGCAACATCTGAGAGGAAGTCCTGATAGTAGTTCAAGGTCCCCAGGAATCCTTGTACATCTCTGAGCTCTTCTGGCGTGGGGTGGCTAGGATTTTTTGTCGGGATGCTCAGGATATTGTAGCATTTTTGGTATGGGGCTTGATTCCGCTTCGAGAGATGGCCCAAAGCCGAAACCTCTGTACATTTTGCTGGCTGAAGTCGAAACCCATCGGGCTTGATTCCCGCTTTCGAGATGATGTGCCCAAAAGCTGGAATCGTGTCCGTTCGAAAAATGCACTTTGCTGGCTGAAGTCGAAAATCCTTCTTGTTCAGCGCTCTGAGGATGGCTATCAGATTCCTGTCGTGCTCCTGTCGATCCTTTCCATGGATGATGATGTCGTTGATGAACGAAATCACTCCAGGCAAGCCGGCAAGAGTTTCATGGATGAGCCTTTGAAACGCTGAGGCAGAATCTGTCAATCCCATTGGCAATCGCAGATAAGCCCGTGGCCCCAGTGGTGTTGCTGTAGTCGTCAACATCTGGCTGGCTTCATCCAGTTCGATGTGGTAGTAGGCCTTCGTCAAGTCGATTTTTGAGTAGACAGTTGAACCAACCAACTCCAGGAACAGGTCCTTGATGAGTGGCAGAGGGTGTCGCACCGGAATCACATACTGGTTCACCGCACACAGGTTGGTAGTGATTCGCACTCCTCCATCTGGTTTCTGCACTGTCACCATGGGATGTGCCCATTCGGCCTTTTCTACCAGTTTCCAAATTCCCAGTCGATCCATGAGCTCGATTTCTTTCACAACAGCTTCTCTCCTGGACAGTGGCACAGGACGTGGATTCACTGCTTTTGGAACAGCATCCGGTCGAAGCTTGATGTGGTGTTTGTGACCTGGATATTTCCCCATCTCTGATGATGTCAGCTTGCTGATGGCGGCTGCTGGCCCATCACTCTGGAGCAGATCCATGACAGAGCTGAAAGACACCTCCGGAGGCAAGCAACTAAGGTTTATTTGGGGGGGGGGGCGACGGGGGGGGGCGGCGGAGCCAGGCGGGGAGGGGCCGACCAAGAGAATCCCCCAGGGGCAGACAACGCCCCGCCCCCCGCCCCCCCCCCCCCCCCCCCCCCGGGGCGCCCCCCCCCGAGGCCAACGCCCAACCGGAGCCGGGGAACAGCCACCGAAGGAAAGAAAAGGACAGAACAGAAAAGCGAACAAACCCCCCCCCCCCCCCCCCCAACCAAACCCCCCCTCCCTACCGCAACCCAGACACCAAAACCACACAACCCCACTCGCAAAACCCCCCACGAACACCCGCCTCTAGCAAACACCGCACACACCACCCTGTATTGGCGGGATTTGGAATCGGGCCATCAGTCTGCTTTATCTGTGGTGGCGCCTTCGTCTTTTGAAATGAGCGACTGGCGTCGAGATTGCAAGCAACCTGGTCAGCAGTCCTCTTTCCAGAGACGGCTCTCACTGTCGAATTTGCACACACAATATTCATGCGCAATGGTATGAGGAAATTACGCCCTAACACAGGTACTTGGTCACGTATTACATGTACTGTAGCTCTGTGAAATCGGCTGTTGTACTGGATCCTTGTGACGAACGTGCCCATGACTCCTTGCACTCTACTGCCATCGTAGTTGTACAGGGTCTTTGGCGGTTTCAGCTGGAATCCGCGGAAATGCTTCTTGTAGACTGCATCGCTGATAGCAGTTGGCTGGGCTCCCGTGTCGACTTCCATTGTCACCGGGTGGTACGTCTTCCCATCGCTGATGCCAACGCGAACTGAAATAGGCGGCGTTTCTCTCACCGCAGACAGTCGAAGCTTTCTCACAGTTCCGTCTTTCTTCTGAGCGTCTGCAGTTCCTGTCGAACTTTTGCTGCGGCAGACGCGAGCGAAATGTCCAGTCTTTCCGCACGAATTGCATTTCTGACTGGCGGCGGGACAACGACCTTGTTTGTGCGGCAGGGACAGTCCACATCTGGTACATTGACCCTTTTGCCCACTTGAGAACTGCGGCGATTGCAGCGAACTATTGGCGGTCTGTTGTCGGCTATTCTTGGGCGTCGATTTCTGCTGCTGGACACGATGGACAGAGTGGGACTGCTGTTGGGAGCTGGAGAGCTTGCTAGACTCAGAACGAGCCAACTCCTGAGCCCTCATGATGTCCAAAGCGTCGGCGAGTGTCAGCTCTTTCTTTGCCAACAGATCTTCTTGCGCTTTGAGGTCGGCGCATCCGCACACCAATTGAACCATCAGTCGAGTTTCGATCTGATCTCCAAATTCGCAGTCGGGGGCGAGTGCGCGTAACTGGGTGTAAAACTCGTCAACAGTTTGACCAGTGCTTTGAAAGCAGCGGTTGAACTCGAAACAAGCTTTGCAGACAGTTTGGCGCGGGGCGAATTGTTTGATGGTGGCCTTCAAGAAGTCTGCATGCGGCATGCTGTCCTTTGCGTCGTACGCCGGATTCGTTCGGAAGATTCTCATCGCTTCTGCGCCCAAGTTCAGAACGAAGAGATTGTTGAGCTGTTTGTCAGTCAACGGCTGATCTGCAGGTCGATTCGAGTTCTGCAGCTCCGTGTACACCTTGAACGTTTCTACCCATTGCCGAAAATCAACGGTCGGTTCTCCCGGCAGTTGCATCCAATGCGGCAGCGGCTGAAGTTGCAGGCGAGACGTCGAAGTCGGATGATCGCCGTTTGCATCAGGCATGTTGAATTCATCAGGAAAATCGGCTGCAGGGCATCCCCTTTGGTCCGAAAATGATCGTTGACAAAAGTGACGGCAGAAGCGTCGCCAGTGATATATTGTTAGCCAGTGA
>JASAMW010004585.1:0-87831 GCA_030247985.1 Epsilonema sp. ZAB3_2
CTCCTCCTCCCCCTCCTCCGCCGGAGCCACCGCGACAGCCACACCTGGCTCCCTCGGGCTGGACCACAGCCCAGGCCCAGCAGCAGCCGCAGCCGTACCTGGCCCAGGCTCAGCAGCAGCAGTGGGGCTACCAGCAAGCGCCGGTCTACCAACAGCCCGGTTTCCAGCCCCAGCCGGCGACGTTTTCACCCCGGCCCTTCTCAGGGTACAGCGCTTCCTGGGCGTTGCCGTCTTCGCCGTGGCCGATGTGGATGGCGATCGTCACCCTGCTGCTCCTCTGCGCCGGATCCACGGATGCACTACCGGAGAGAGCCGGTAAGACATTCCTCCTATTAGCGCCTTTAATGCTAGGTCAGCCCATCACCAAAGCTGACCCAATGTTGTGCCAAACAACCCATGGAAAGCAAATGTTTTCCATACCGGAATCGACTCCTTGCATCGCTCCAAAAACGCCCCTCCACAGTCGCATGAAAACTCAGGCCGTCACTCTGTACAAACGCAATCACATCAAATATCGCTCAAAGGCCTCAGCATGCAAACTAATCGAAACAGAGATTAGAACAAAGACGTGGTTTTTTGGGGATGAGTCGAGGAGACATACATACAAACGTCAGCTTCCGGTAGAAGAAGGGGTGTGTCAGCACATGGCAAACTGGCACAAAAGTCCCTATGGCGACCTAGTACCTAAGGCGGAACTCTGGAAAACGGAAAATGAGCCAGATTACTCATATCCAGGAGGTGTGTTCCAATGCTGCTATTGGAAAGTGTCAAAAGTAGTCAATGCTTTCCTGTATGAAGCTTTTGTATATAAGCGCCATGGCAGCACAATAGTGGAAAGCACAGCTGGTGACACTTCCCACTGCAACTACGAGCTAGGAAAATGCTTACTAGAAGACGGAACTTTTCTACTTTGGGCACCGCACCCAAAAGAAAAATGTGACAATTTGCCATGGAAAACACTACAGGGAAAGTCGCTCGGAAACAGCTGGCTAGCTGATGACGGAAATCTGGCACTAACTAATGAGCGCAAGCGACAAACAAAGGATTGCGCAGGAGATACGCTCGCTTTGTCAGATCAGGGCATTCCCTACAAATACGTACATGTACGTACGCGCCGAACGCTCAAACGCACAAAGCGCGCGCAGCCTGACAATGGCATTGTGTCAACGGATGTACTGGCAGCTAGCTTACAGGCGTTGTACATATCTACGCAAGAAAATATTCAATTTGCCTTTGCGCACGCACTAAGTGAAACGTGTAAAGCAATGCGCACAACAGTAGCAGTGCTCAAAGCGTCAATTCTCGCGTCACCTACACTGACCATGCGCCATTTGATTCGTCGACATGACATCATTGCGCAAAGCGGAGGAAATGCGATAGAGCTATGGCCATGCGCTAAGCTAAGGGATGGCAGTTACAAATTCTTGCCCATGAACGCATCCTGCACGCAAGAAATTCCCTTGGAATTTGAGCTTAGCAATCAGAAGCATAACGGTTACATGAATACGAAAACTGGCGTCATTACTAAACAAGGACTTCCGGCCGATTGCTCGCTGCGCAAAGAAATTCCCATGGCCTATCACAACACTACATACCTGTACGAAAGCGCATCCGGGAAAATCCGCCCAGCTAAAGGTCAGGTGACAGAAATCGAACTGATGCACTGGGACAATGCTACTTTCACCTTCCTAAAACCAACCATCTTTCACCAAATAATCATGATGAACTGGAGCGAATTAGATACGCACATATCAATGAACGATATCATGCACTCACTGTCAGCCCAACGTCAACTTCTCACAGAGTTGGGTGTGCAAAACCCTGAAAATCCTACCCTAGGAGCAAAGCAGCTAATGGCTAACATGCAGCGAGGTTTGTTTGGCTTCCTTTGGGGTTTGGATGTGGACTTCTGGCAAGTATTCGTGTTTTGCACTTGCATGCTTGTGTGGACCATGTTCGCTCTTTTCTGTTGCTGTCCATCATGCCTGGAAAAAGCACAGCTCAATCCTGCAAAGATATTTATTAATCTGTATCAGGCACGTGTCTTGGCTAGAGCTGAAAAGCATGAAGCACCAATGGCAATGAGCACATACACGTCCAACATCGATCGCAGCCCTGGCCCAGTGATTGAAGAAGTGGAGATGGAAACGAGCTTGCATCCAGAGCCGAAGCACATTGCTATGGTGATGGACAACAATCGCCCTGAGGTGGTTAAAGCAAAGGTGGTCTCACAACCCACAGTCATTTACACTGCTCCACCATCACCTCAGTTGACACCCTGGAGTTTGGTACAGAAGCCTCCAGCTCAAGTGTTTGCTGTGTTCTCGGAATCTCAGATGAGCAATGGAAGCATCACAGCCCAGCGGAAGCTGAACAACATCACAACGCTACCAACCACTGCTTTCTCATGGAAAAAGGCTTTTCCTATTCACATTCTCTTCCGCTTAGCAAAAGCTGCATGCACATGCATGTCCCGGTCACTCACAAAACGACTAAGCTTACTGTTATTGCAGCTGGTTACTATCCTCATCTTGTACCTGCCTCACGATGTGCTACGTCAAGCTCAGTTGGCACAAATGGTGTGCAACCTGACAGGATCAAAAGATGCAGGGTACGAGACGGGAACAGTGCCATTGCTTCCAGTTCGCATCCAGGGATTTCCAGTCAACGCTCTCATCGACACTGGAGCCACCATCTCTTTGTTGAGCTTTGATTTTGCACGAAACCTACCTGTAACATTCGAAGAACCACGCACAAATGCACTGAATGTGTCAGGAAGCAGCTTGCAAATAAAAGCATCGGCACGCTTGTCTGTGAGAATCGACAATAAGCACATACAGCACAGATTTCATGTGTTGGCAAACTCGCCGCAAACTTGCTTATTGGGTACGGATTTTCTTAAGAAATTGGACCGACTAGACTTTGATTTCACAAAGAATACGGTAGCATTAGGAAGTGGCAAACCTTTGCCTTTCGAAAAGGTGAAAAAGGACGGGTGGAAAATTCTTGCCCCCGGAGACACCGTTATCCCTCCAAAAACGGAAGCCACGATCCTAGGAAACATGGAAGGCTGCCCAGCAAATGGAACCACAGTCGAATTCGAACCATCGCCATCCATAGCAAAGCAAGGTGTTTTGGCCATGAAGAGTGTACATTACAGTCCCTCTGAGCCGAATTTCCCAGTGAAAATACTGAATCCACATGAAAACTCAGTCAAAATATATGCAAGACAGACACTGGGCACAGCTTTTGTATTGGATGACTTGAATGTGGTCCAGATGCCACAAGTCAATTTCGTTCGGTCCCAAGACAAGCAGCTGGTGCAACCACTGCATACACCAAGCAAAGACACCACTCAAATCACAAGACAAAAGCACGCCTTGATTGCTAGCCTAGAATTCAAGGACTCGATAATGACAGAGCCACAGGAAATGCAACTGCGCAACTTACTCAAAGAGTACAGCTCCGTTTTGGCTTTGGATACGTACGACCTGGGAGATTGTTCTACGTATCTCCATCGCATACATACAGGCGAAAACCCACCAGTAAAACAGCGCATGTATCGCTTGCCTATGAATCTGCGCGAACCGGTGAGAAGGGAACTGGAGATGATGGAGAAGCACAAAATCATCCAGAAATCGACCAGTGAATATGCATCTCCAATGGTTGTCGTTGCTAAGCCCAATGGAGCATTGCGAATCTGCGGGGACTTTCGCAAGCTTAATGACTCCATAGTTGCGCCACAAAATAACCCTTTACCGCGGATCGATGATCTGATTGACGCTGTCGGCGGTTCCACATACTTCACGGCCCTCGATCTCGCTTCAGCTTTTTGGCAGATGCGCTTGCACCCAGCGGATCAACACAAGACTGCATTCACCACCATGTTTGGCCTCTTTGAGTATCTCAAACTGCCCTATGGGCTCAAAACTAGTCCAAACTCATTCCAGGCCTTGATGGAAGCATGCTTGAAGTCAGTGATGTGGAAGCAGGCTTGTTGTTACCTCGATGACCTGATCGTACATACTAGAGGAAACGACTTCGAAGCACATCTTCAGGACATACGTGAGGTGTTGGAATGCTTGCGTAGTCACAATTTGATGCTGAGAATTGAGAAATGCAAGTGGGTCAGAAATGAAGTTCGATTCCTCGGTTTCACAGTTGCTAAGGAAGGAATCCGCCCCAATAGCGACAAAGTCAAAGCGGTACAGGAAATTCAGGTGCCGAAAAATCTGACGGATGTGCGCGCTTTTATCGGCTTATGCAGCTTCTACCGCCGTTTCATCCGAAACTTCTCTATCATAGCTAGTCCGTTGTTTTCTCTGCTGCAAAAAGAGCAATGTAAGCGATTCAAATGGGAGAAAGAGCATCAGGAGGCATTTCAGCTGCTGAAGGACGCCCTTTGCTCAGCCCCCATCCTCGTTTTCCCTGATCCAAGCAGGCCATACAAGCTAACATGCGATAGCAGCAATAAAGGGTTAGGCTCCGTCCTCACTCAAACGCAGGATGACGGCCAGGATCATCCAATTGCTTTCGCATCCAGAACGCTCATCAAAGCTGAGAAGAACTACAGTACAGTGGAGAAAGAAGCGCTTTGCTTGGTTTGGTCCTGCGCCCACTTCCGGGTGCTTCTCTTAGGCGCCAAAATTATCCTGGCCTCGGACCATAAGGGATTACAGTACATGCTGAACGAACAGTAGAGAAAGCACAAATCCTCGGCTTCAACGGTGGTCGCTGTATCTCTCCCAGTTTGATATCCTACAAATCAAATACGTGAAAGGAACAGCAAACGGCGCCGCAGACGGTCTGTCCAGAATTCCAATCGAGACGGAGGAAACTACGGAATTCGATGACAAGCATTGCCTAAGCTTTCCAGTCGCATGGGAGAGTAACGAAAAAGCGCAATCATACGAACAGGCACCGCGTGCAAAAACGAGCAAAAACAAAACAGCACCGACCAAAAACCCGCCAGAAACCGTGAACACTGTCACTACCCTGCCATATGGGCCACCAAACTTGCCTAAGCTACAACGGGAGGACGAAGAGCTAGCACATATCATCGAGTTCCTGGAAGGAAAAATAGCAATCGACTCCCCACAGTACGCCGAAGCAAAACAAAAAGCTAGCAAATACTATCTCATTGACGGCGTACTGTACTACGAATTTGCAAGACGCAAAAAGCTGTCTCTTCCGTTTACACTAGCAACGGTGGCACCAAAAAGTCTCCGGGCAGAAATAATGGAGACCTGTCACGACTCCATCTTTGGCGGACATCTCGGTGCTGAAAAAACGCTCGAAAAAATCAGCGGACGCTTTTACTGGCCGCACATGTCGCAACAAATCGAAGAGTACTGTAAAAAGTGCCACAGTTGCGCAACACGCAAAGGCCCAAAGCTGCAAAAACACACGCCGCTGACACAAGCGCCGTCATCTGGCATTCCATTTGACCGTGTTGCGGTCGATTTCATCGGCCCACTCAATCAGTCCATATGTGGGAAACGCTGGATACTCGTCTTTACTGACGTGGCAACCAAATGGCCAGAAGCAATCGCACTGGAAACCGCCTCAGCGGAAGCGGTTGCGCAAGCGTTTATGGAGCTGATAGTATGCAGACACGGTGCACCCCTGGAGCTATTGAGTGATTGTGGCTCCAACTTCATGGCCGCAGTAGTAAAACAAATCTGCATGATATGTGGGACACGGAAGCTCTTCACTACAGGCTACAGTCCGCAAACAAATGGCCAAGTGGAGAGTTTCAACAAGACACTAATAAACATGCTGTCCCACTACCTGAACACTAGACAGGATGACTGGCCTAAGTTTATCCCCTTTTGTTTACTGGCCTACCGTACTTCCGTTCACAAAAGCACCGGATATACCCCTGCTGAGCTGGTGTATGGGCGGGGGCTGCGCTTGCCAATTGACTCCGCTTTCCAACAGCCAAGAAACTTTTATCACATTCTGGATGAAAATTACCCGCGGTTGGTGCAAAATTGGCTGACGGAAGCGAGACAATTTGGCAAACTGGCCAATGACAATGCACAAGTTAGGCAAAAGGCACAATACGACAAAGGGGTTAAGCTTGTTACCTACGAGCGTGGCGACTCAGTGTTCGTGTACACGCCCATTATTCGCAAGGGCTTATCCCACAAGTTCTTTCATGAATTCTCGGGTCCGTACACTGTCACGGACATACATCTCCCCCGCATAAAAGTGCAGAGTGCTGAAAAAGGCGCTTCAGGGGAAAAATACCCGGAATTCTGGGTCCACGCCTCAAGGGTAAAGAAGGCATACAACCCCAAACAAACAGGCAGTCGTCAACCCCCGGAGACCGCGCCTCAGGGTTCGAAACCAAAACCGCCCACTCCACAGCCTGTTCACAATAAAGCCGGTGTCAGTACAGATGAAAAGTTCTCTTCTGTTCACAGGATCCCAGTCAGGCGCTCAGAACGCCTACAGCGCCGCCGTGGGTTTCTCGGCGTTGACTCTGGCGGCGGCGGCGACGGCGGCGACCGCGGCCTACAGGCCACGCAGGAGACGAACGGGGGCGGACCCGTCCAGGCGGCCGAGAGACGACGCGCTCAAGGACCAGGAGGAAGCGGAGCCGCCCCTTCCTCCTGTGGAACCGGTCCTCACACAACAGGTCGTCATCACCGATCCCCACAGCGGAATGACGACCGTGCATGCGCGCTTCGGACTGCCGGAGGGGTTCAGCGGCCGAATCGTGAACCCGTGGAACCCGGGGCCGCTGCCACAGGCCGCCCGCCGATTCGTCGATCGCAGCCGCCCCCAGCAGGAGAGAATCCCGGTTGGCTACCGGACGGCGGTCATGGGGCACAGAAACCAAATGAAGTGCCCCAGCCGCATTTCTCACGAGGCGGCTGGCCGCGTCAGCGCCGCAGCCAGCGACGCGGCCACGGAAACGAAAGAAGCTCTGACGTTGAGCCTTCAGCGCATGCGCCTGGAAGATACGATCATCCAGCAGAAAAATCAGCTGGGCAGAAAGTAAAGAACATGCGGCGTGCGGCGGAAGAAAAATGAAAAGAAAGCAACGTATGTACATTCATACATCCTATGTATTGGTTATACGTACGTACATCCTAGGTAGTGACTTTTATGTAAATGTGTATTAGGTGGGTTTGATTTTAGTAAATTTTCGCCGTTCGGAGCTAAGGAAGTTCTTTTTTTTTTGGTTGTTTGTTTGGTGCTCTCTCGTACATACGCAAAGCAGTATGGGGCGATAACAGCTATGTACGTATTCAAGTATTGTGTGGAACAACATTTTTTTTACAAGTGCCGTTTTTTTTTGTGACCAAGATTTTGACGTTCAAGAATAAACTGTACGTGTGTTCCTATGCCCTGTGTACTGGCTGACTATTCCAAATGAATATTTATTATGGTAAATTTAGATCCAAAATTATAATGTCCTGCATTGTATCTTTATTTGTGTGTATACTGTACGTACCTTTTACGAATGTACATATGTCAGTACATAATATGCGTGTCTGCTATTTTTATTCTTATATATATATACTTAAATACTACTACTTTACTTTTCTCATTTTTCCTAAATTGTATGCGTAATTCGTACTTGTTTTTCGGGGACGAAAAAATTTAACCCCCGGAGAACATGTGACAACTTTCATTTTAGTAGACTAAACTTGTACGATATTCTCAGTATACAGTAGGTATATAAAGCACACTCACTCTCTTTTACTCTCTTCATTCGTGCTCTCTGTCTATCCAGTTGACGTGTGACGGGCGTTCTTTCTTGTTGCTGTCGCCCTTATGTGTGTTAAGCCTACTTCTGTATATACCTGTCCATGATGTAAAGATGTACATTTGGGAGATAAAAAGGTTGTGGTTTACAAAGCTGACATCCTGCATCCTCTAGCTACATGGCATGGCTATCTATCTGCATATCTAATGGCTCTATCTTGCTAAGTGGCATCTATCTAAATGGCTAGTCAATGGCGTGTTAAGCCTCGTTTGCTTCCTCTTCGTCGACTAAGGCTTATGGCCACGCCTGCTCCACTACAAGCTGACGCACTCTTGCCACCGTAAGCGGAAGTTCGCACTCGCTGTTCTCCTTGTAAGGCTAAGTCGCTGCTTTGCGTTCTAGTCATGCGCGCCCTCCGTTCTGGTCAGCAGCGATTAGTCTTACAATGGGCGGCCAAGTCCACAGGGTGGCCGCAAGCGGATATTGCGGTCAGGCGGCCACCTGAGATTACGGAGGGGGTTAACGCAAATCACTTCGGCCCTAACTCCCTATTTTTGCATGACGTAGGGTACCATGGGGTAAAGTCGGCCATAGGGTAAATCCGGCCACCTAGGCTCCTTTGAACTTGTTGTTTCAGCAATTGATGAACCAAATAGCTCATTTGAAAGAGCAGAGTTCAAGGAATCGATTGATATCCTATTTGTCTGGATCGGTTGCAGGGTTGCCGAGATATATTGCCTTGAACCTCAGGTGGCCGAAATTCCCCGTGGTCGACTTTACCCCATGGTACCCTATAATACATACACGTCGACATGAAACTCCCTTTACCTCCCACACATCCTCCTAGGAAATCCACTGCCATTTGCTATTGCATTCTTGTCGAGTTGTGGGAATAATTGCCATGGTTTCTTCCGCCTTTTCAAAACTGACCCGCAGTTGCCTGTTGGTTGCAGATAAAATTGCACCACACAAACCACCTGAGATGGCACAAAGATAATGCAATTAGCCGATGATAAAGCTCATGATAAATATGACGCTATTTACAGGTAATGCACAATGTACTGTACAGCACCAAAATAATGGTCCATGTGACCCAGACACCACCCACCACCTAAAAAATAAGAAGAAAAAGTTGATAGGACACGGACAAAATTGGAACTTTTCAAGATTCAAGATAGAATTGCATTCATGGTTTGATTCCAGAATCAATCCACATTCCAACTCAAAACAGGCATCGTTTCAAAGCATTTTATGCCACCAATGAATTTACTGTACACGGACAGGAACAAGGACAAGAAGAAATAGCATGGCATCATAGGGAAGAATAGACGACAGAGAAAACATGAGAAAGCGTTTGTCAACTATAATTATTTATTCTAAAATAAATATCATAATTATGGCGAAACACCACACAAGACACCAATCAGTATTTTCGTAGATCACAAACACAGTGACTTCACATATTACAAACAGTTAGCTAGCCAGCATAACTGTAATTTTAATTTCGAGAAATAATTCAACATTACACCAAATTACACAGAGCAGCATACCTGAAAAAACCACAAACTTCGACGCATTGGAAAGCAGAATAAATTACGCTTTACTCCACGAAAATATGCTCATGTCCAGACTGACAGAAAATGTCAATGGAGTGTTTCAAGCAAATTGTACAGTTGCCTTTGCCCAGTACATACGTAATAAAAAATTTAGCCTAGTTTTTCCTAGGCCTATTACTCTTATTACTTTATCCGCTCTTCTCCCAATAACTAAACTGATGTGGTATAAGCTCCAGAGAATAGGCAAAAGTGATTGACAGTTGTAAATGGTACTTTTTTAGCCAAAAATGAAAAAAAAACACAAAGGTAAAAGGAAAAAGCAAGATTTCACCACCTTCAGCTAACCAGCAAGTGTTTAGCTAATCCTTCTCATAGCAATCACATAAGTAATGCGCAAGCAATCCACAATCTGCTAGTAGTTAGTTACCGGCTTATGTGCCTCTTCTTTTTTTCCCAAAAATGAAATGCAAACTACTTTGTAGTCTGTAATACCCAAAACCCTCCTTTCCCACAACAACACCACAAAACCTGACGATAAGCGTATATGCCCCACTTCAAAATGTCACTTATCCCTTACCAAGTGATCCAGTTTAAAATCTCAGGTCTCACCTCACCTCTCACTGTCATTCACCATACACACGCAGGGTATCATGGGGTAAATCCGGCCATCGCAGAAAGAATAGTTTTCTTCAGTACTATAGTCCGGCAGTAAGAGTTGGCTATGCCATTCAAGGCACGTTGCGTAAAATGATTCACAAATGCGTATTTTTGTCCGTGCTTCGTGTACTCCTATTTAGCAGAAGTAATACATGCAAACTACGCAGTACGACTTGAGTCCCAACTCTCTCTGGCCAGACTATACATAGGTAACCCCTTACACGGCCAGGTTTACCCCATAGTACCCTACACACATATACCATACGCCATCAAAGCAGCGGCTATATGAATCCGGCATTACTTCTCAATTACTGCCTTCCAGGTTACGCACGCGCACTGGCTGTCGATAGTGGTATTCGCGCAGGTAGTCCTTGAATTTGCGCGGGATGGGCAGATGCTGTATGTCGTTGTAGTGCAGTTGAGCGCTGACCGCCGCGCGACACAGGTGGGCGAGGGGGAACACGAAGGTACGGTTGAGAGGCTTGGACAGCTGCGGCTCGAACAGCATGCATCTGCAATGAATGAGGAAGAACGCAAGTGATTCATGGCGTATTCACATAGTGTAGGCTAGATTGTCGATTTTCGTCAAAATCGACATTCCGCGGCCGAGAAAATAACACACGGAGATAGAAAGGCCTTTGCTTGCAGCATGAATTAGTAGGGTACTGTAGGGTAAGCCCGGACACCTAAGCTTTTCTGAACTTACCGCTTCAGCAAATGATGAACATGGTAGCTCATTTGAAAGAGGAGAGTTCAATGAATCGATCGGCAATATACTTGTCTCAATCAGCCGCATGGTTGCTGAGAAAAACTAGCTGTCCGGGGTTACCCCCCGTGTCCAAGTTTACCCCCATAGTACCCTTGTTTTACCCCATAGTACCCTACGTTTCAACTTATACCCCGTTCACCCATCTTAAACTTCCCACCATTCACAATCCCTTACAAACCCCCTCCCTCCCTCTCCCTTCCCTCCCTACTGTACCTTCCAGGATCCGAGTAATGTTGAATCAACTGCGTAACGGTCGGAGAGCTGTGAACGCCCGAATCGTAGCTGTCAAAGGAGAACTGGTGATTCAGCTGCTCTATGCGCGCGTGCAGCGTTCTCTGGAACCGACGGAAACTGACCGAGAACAGGTAGTCGGTTTGCGCGGAATCGCGCAGCAGAAACGTGCCCTCTTCCTTGCTCTCCAGCAACTTCTCCGCTTCGAAACGGTCCTGAAACATTAGGGATACGAGCTGACCCAAAAGAATGCGCCGCGAGAGAAAAGATGAAAGATTGATGAAACATACATAACATCAAATATGCTGGTTGTCTCCTTCTTACCATGACACCCCAGTAGTATGGCGCGCTGGTTATGGCAAGTAGATCCGGAACCAGATAGTGCGTGTATTCCACTGTCGTATGGACAGGGTAGGGTTCACCAGAGAGCATCACGCCTGCAAAAAACAAGCCCAAGTATGTACTCTTGGTACCACCCAGAATTTTCAACGCAACTCAACAGTTTGGCCAGAGAGAGCATGCTGTACAAATACATAAAGGGTACTGTGGGGTAAACCCGGCCACCCAAGCTCCTTTGAACTTGCTGTTTCAGCAAATGATGAACCAGATATAGTCAGTGGGACGATCAAGACCGTGCTTGACAATTTTGCCGCTCCCGTGGCATTTTAGTAAATCTGGCCTTTCTATGCAAGAATAGCAACCGGCTTTTCGACCCTTTTTCAAACACTCTTGCTATTCTTGTATAGAAATGCCAGATTTACTAAGATTGCTACGGGAGCGCGAAAATTGTCAAGCACGGTCTTGATCGTCCCACTGACTATAGCTCATTTGAAAGAGGAGAGTTGAAGGAATCGATTGATATAAAATTTGTCTCAATCGGTTCATTGGTTGCTGAGACAGACAGCTCTGAAAGTTAGGTGGCCAGATTCCATGGCCGAGTTTACCCAACAGTTCCCTATACCAAGAAAACCTGTAACGAAAACCAGATACCTGTCCACGATACCAAGAATTCATATCCTACCTTGTCCTAGCATCCTAGCAGAGCTGCTTTGATGAATAACGGTGGTGGCGGGTGGCAACTGCGCCTGATTAGTGGCATCCGCGGCAATAGCGAAGCGCAGTCGCAGATCTCTGGCCAGCGAAATCAGCTGACGAGCTCCGCGTCCGGTTCTGGGCTGACCGGACGTCTATAAATAGCCGCAACGAAAAGCATGGAATACAAGGGTAAGGTGTGAGGGCGAGCAATGGATAAAAATTCATCAGAATCATGAACAGGTGGGCCAAAAATATGTAACTGGGCTTAGGGGAAGAGTGGAACACATAGTGCAAGCAAACGATGGGCAATCCCTGACTCATATTCGACCCATTACAAAGGGTTTCGTAAAACCCATTATAATGGAGAATATGAAGCACGCCCCATCCACAGGCACACGTACAATCACGCTGACAAGCAACAGAACACGGTTTACGAGCTACGAGATTGTTTGTGTGTGGATGGCGTGCTTTAGATAACGAAACCCATTATAATGGGTCGAATATGAGTCAGTGATTGCCTCCTTCGTTTACACAGTGTGCTCCATTCTTCCCCCAAACCCACCTATATATTTTTGGTAGAGCAGTTGGTGCACCAAATTGAGAACTTCGTACAGTGTAACGACTGATAGCATTTGAGCAGGAAAACCAAGTCTTTACAAACTCGGAGCGAACTCGCTCGGAGCACGTCTGAAGCGCACCAGAGCCCAGTTTACCCCAACCTACCCTCATAGCTACTCGTAGTTGGTGTTTCCTTACGTCATGCGGCAAGCCTCCTTCATCATCGCTATCATTTGGCGAGAGACACGGACACAGCGCCGAGTTACGCGTGCCGGTCAGGAGTCGAGCCCCGCCGCCGGCAGTCGCTCTGCCGCCTGCGCCACCGGGACGGCCGACGGTTTGCGCGGAAAGGGCGGCTGATAAATGGGGGCTGGGCAGAATCGGCAGGGTGTTTTGCCCGTACGGAGCCATGGCGTTAGCGCGACGCTCGTAGCTGATGACCGAGAGATTGTGGGCCGAATGGTGCGTGGGTCTGCAAAAGAAAGCAACAGCAGGCTCACATATACGGACATAGAACAATCAACAACTTACTTCCTTAACACATACCGCGACCTGGCGTCATTGTTGGCAAGAAGGCGTTCAGCTGTTGTCGGTTTGTTGTCCATTGTTCGACAATTGTTACCAACAATAACGCCAGGTCGCAGTATGCGTTGCGCGCGAATAACCTCCGTTAAAGTGAAAAAGCAAACTCGACATCACCCGCTAACGAGAAAGCCCCTATCTCCCAGAAACGGGGAGTCACCATACTGTATGTACACCAGCATTGAGCCAAGCGAGAATCGAACTCCAGCATCCTTTCCTCCTAACCCCCTCGCGCCACTCAACCACCATGCCAACGCTATCCAAACCGCTCAAAGTCGCAATACAAAGGCCGCGCGTTCCCATACACACGACGATTCATGTTCCGTTATTTACGCATAGGAAGGAATCGAACCAACCCACGGACTCTCCGCTTCCAAACCAGGCGTTCTACCCCTGAGCCACCACCGCAGCCCTCCTCAAACCCTACAAAACCCCGTTATAAACATACCTCATTCCTACAGGAATGACTACGGTATCTTCTCCATCGTCAGTAGGCCAATGTTCTGTCGTGTGCTGTTGTTGTTGATTACGTCTGTCGTTGGTAGTATTCGCTGTGGCTTTCGGCAAGTGACCGGACACTTCTGCGATACTTTCTGTGCTGGGCGAGCGGCAAGCGTTCAATTTGCGGCGCCATCCGGACACGTGCTCCGCGCCGGACCGGGATTTCACGGCTTTTTCTGAAAAGAAGACGGAGAAGCGTCCGTAATTTTTGCCGGGATGTATAGTTCTATAAATAACATATAGCTGGGTGCACGATCAAGCGCGTGCTGCTTGAGAATTTTGGCGCTCCGTAGTAATCTGACATTCTAAACTAGAATTGCAATAGTGTTTGAAAAAGGGTCGAAAAATCCGGTTGCTATTCTTGTATAGAAATGCCAGATTTACTAAGATTACTACGGAGCGCCAAAATTGTCAGCACGCTCTTGATCGTGCACCCAGCTATATGACCCGTTGCATAAAGCAACCGAATCATTAGAAAACAAACTGGCAAACCCACCCCCAAAAAGAATAGGAAACAGGGCAGGGGTAAAAATAGGGTAGAGCGGAAAAATTTCGGCCAGAGTAAAAAATTTTGGTCACTGTACCTGCGTAAATCAGGGTACAACCTACAGTATACAGTTCAGTTGCATGTACAACCTTCAAAAAAAGAAAGTTGAATAAGAAACCACCTTGAACGAAACCCACCTTGCACAATTTTTCCAATTTGAAGCCAACAAAAAAGCGACTGCACCTGGGTTGACCGAAATTACCCCGTATTACCCTTGGTTGATAGAATTCACGTACTTTTCTTGGCGTTGTTGCCTTTTGCAGGCCGATGCTGCAGAGGACTAGCAGAATGACTGTTGCGAATAGCGCCACAATGAGCAGGCCCCAGGCCACGTACAGGCGACGAGCCATCGCCCACCACCAATCCACCGTCGTCGCTGTGTCGTCGCGCATCGCCCCCGCTTCGACCTGGAAAAGTGATGTTTCAACAGTCAACTTTAGCTATGGACCATACGCGGTAACGCGATTGGGTTGGTCGATAGCGACCCCGCGGCATTTAGTGAAAGTTGGGATCGGTGTCTGCGCGGTCATCGAGCTTGATCAGTCATCTGGGAGCGGAAAAGAAGCTAGTAAAAAGAATAATTGACAACAAAATGACGTCGACGACCCCAAAGACACCGATCCAAACTTTCACTAAGTACTGCGGGGTCGCTATCGACCAATCCAATCGCGTTACCGCATATCGTAAATACAAAATTCTGTCCGAAAACGGGCCATTTCGCATGTAGCGCGGCAGGCACATATGGAGTGGCGCTTTTTGTTGCAATAAACTTGATTACTCCTGCACAATTTATTTTACTCTTTAGTCAAGCAGCGGCTACTTGGCTAAGAAGTGAGAAAGATGCGCATAGAAACAACAAGTCTTGCAAAAAAATAGCGCTACTACGCTCAGCTAAATGTCCCAGCAGGGTCGATATGTCTGAAGAGACAGCTGTCCCAAAAAGACTACGTAGGGTACTGTGGGGTAAACCCGGCCACCTTGGCTTCTCTGGACTTGCCATTTCAGCAAACGATGATCCAAACAGCTCATATGAAAGAGGAGATTTCATGGAATCGATTGGCATCATATATGTTTCAATCGGTCCGTTGGTTACTGAGATATGCAGCCCTGAAGCTAAGGTTGCCGGATTTTCCCATGGCCGGGTTTAACCCGTAGTACCCTAAATATTCCAGTTTACAGTAATCTTTTTTACCAGGTGGACGATGATACTGTTCGTCTACATTTGCAATTTGAATTGTAACGGGTTCTGTTCGATTGGAATTTGAAGCTTGAGAGTGTCTGTTGCTTTCTTCAGGAACTGAAGAAGAAGCCGGTAGTTCATCGGCCATACGAAGAATAGAAGAGATTCCAGTCGGTATGACTCAACACGAGAGTAGATAAGGCCCAGATGGGCTGACTTGTTTTCATCAAATTTTCCCTGAAAGAATAACAAAAATAAGAATGAATCAAGGGAACAGCCAATGAACGAATGAATAGAAATTCACAATAAATAAATAAATACGGCCCCCTAGAACTGACGAGTCATCACTTTATTAGCCCACCCACCTGCCTTTTCTCTGATGAATATCCGTTTTCAATGAAGCCATGGATAAGTCTAGTGCCATGATGAAATCAAAACTTCGCAAAATATACGACCTTGAACGCCCGATAAAAAATCTAAGCCGGTCATGAGCTGACGCCTGATGGCGCGTTCACCAGACGTCCGTTACGTCCGTCCGTCCGTCCGTCCGTTCGTCAACCCATAAGTGTTCGTCCGTCCGTCCGTTCGTCAACCCATATGAGTTGACGGATGGACGGACGTCCGTTACGGACGTTACGGACGTCTGGTGAACGCGCCATGACCCATCTCTTCCTCTGTTCACTTTTTTCCTTCCACTGCGGTTGCTGATCAAAAATGCACTGAAACTGTACAACATGATTTTCGTAGTACAACTGGTCCGTAAATCCTAAACCCAGCTAAGAAGTGGTTCTTGGCCCAGCCCAAGTTCAGAATGGATAAGACATTCATTCAAAGTAGGCTACGTCGGATGCAAATTGGATGAACAGGTGCAACAGCCACCATATTATCATGTTTGACCAACAGAACAGTGGTCGTTAGTAAAGTAAGCAACAAGCACTGAAATAGAAACTGTCCCAAATTTTCTGTACAACTCACCAAATGGACCTGAATGAGAGAATGATAAATTCCCTCCATCCTATCTCCTATCCCATCCAATACAGTGCTTGCTTAAATTACTACATAAATATCCACCTCGGATCCCACAAGAAGAATAAAGAATAAATTATGGTAATAAGGTATAAAAAACAAAGACAACGCAGCCATTGTGTCATCATCTTCGTTTTCTACTGCTGCAATCCACTTTTGTGTCCCCTTGGAAAGATCAGCCTCATGAGGGGCATCACATGATCTCGTCCCGAAGCGATTGAAGACGTAGTATGGTACGTTATGTTCGCACTGTACCATACCAGTCTTCGTTCGCATCGGGACGCGATGACGCGTGCCCCTTGTGAGGCTGATCTTTTCACAGGAACAAAGGTCGATTCTTCGTTCTCGTAACGCAAGACTGATTGCAGTTCATAGAATTCTTCGTTCACTGAGGGACGGATAAAAGTTTGCCGCCGGACGGATAAAAGTTTGCTGCAGACCTTTTCGATGGGTAAAGAGTTGATTGGGCGTTGCTGTGCAGTATATCTGATCGTTTTTGCGAAGATTAGAAATAACGCTTGTGTCCATGGTCATTTATTACGATTGAACTAAGAAAAGGTCCCGACGCGTAAGTTTACCACCTCTAACTACCGTAATCTTTATGAACAGAAGAAGAAACTCGTGACCATGACCAAACAAAGCCAAAGCGAAGCGTTTCTTTCTTTCTTTGAATCGTGCAGAAATGGAAATTGATCAATTTTGAAAGAAGATGGAAAGGAATCCCCCAGTCGAATAATTTGCGGCGGCCTACTGTGCTTTGGTTCTCGAACTTTCTCATCTGCGCTGCTGCTATTTCATTCGTTATCGATCTTTCTCTTTGTGTAAATCCCTCCCTCCTATAGTACAAATTATATTTCTGGGACCCATGCATTATTTATCTCAGGATCTAGCCAACGTAGCTCAAAGCGGTTAAAAATCTCTCGATAACTTTAGCTCGCCTGGAAAATAAAAAAAACCGCATGCGTCTACGTGCCCTCTGTGTCGAGAAATCGCCAAATTCCTTAAGTACTAAAAATGTACACTTTTTTCGATTATTCAACATAACTGAACAAGCCGAAAATACTTTTTCATTAAAAGTAGCCTATCCTATGTAGAATTTGATGCAGATTTCAAAAATAGTATTGGTGTTTCAAAAAATTTAACCCCTACCCAAAAATTGTCAAAAATATACAAATTTTGCAAAATTATATGCTAGGGGTTAAATTTTTTTAAAACACCGATACTGTTTTTGAAATCTACCCCAAATTTTACATAGGATAGGCTACGTTTAATGAAAAAATTTTTGCGGCTTGTTCATTTATGCTGAATAATCGAAAAAAGTGTACCTATTTAGTACATTTTTAGTACTTAAGGAATTTGGCGATTTCTCGACACAGAGGGCACGTAGACGCATGCGGTTTTTTTATTTTTTAGGCGAGCTAAAGTTATCGAGAGATTTTTAACCGCTTTGAGCTACGTTGGCTAGATCCTGAGATAAATAATGCATGGGTCCCAGAAATATAATTTGTACTATAGCTCCTCGTTTTGCACGTGGGCGAATCGGTCATGCCATATGTTTTACTGTCTGGGCTAGCTCGCCTTGCTTGCGCTTCTCTTTTCGAATGTAATTTTCAGTAGCTTCTGTGCTGACACTGCAATTTAGTATGGGGGAAAATTATTGGCATCCGCCCTTAGTCATGTGGATTTCCCCGTGCTAAAACCTGTGCTGTTTCTGCGCTCAATAGTAAATGGAAAAAACTGGGCTTGCCTGGACGGGGTTATTGCAAATTTTTGCCAAAATAAAATATTGCGTTTCTGCTTGGTGTGCTTAGTTAGGCCTAAATCTTGCTCGCACGCGCTCGTAAAACCTGCTTGTTTATTTTTGGCATAGGTTTTCCTGTTACACGTGTACTTTTTGGGTAGTTTGCGCTGTAGGCAAATGAATAAATTCACGTTTGTTGTTTACAGTTTTTGATAGTACCGCGTATTTTATCAATTTTCCTTTGCGACACCTGCTGTGAATAACTTTCTTATTGATTGAACACCTGTACGTGTTGTTGTTTGGATATTTTTCAGCTAGTTGGGGAAGAGACTTTTGCGGATCGCGACCGAATTTTTGGGAGGAACGAAGCCGTTGAAGACATTTCACACGGGTCACCCTGTACATTTCTTCAGGAAACACTCTGTATCCTCATTCTGGTCCTTCAGTTACTGAACTTCACGTACAAACTTACTCTCAACTTTGCTTCCGGTTCCTGTGTTTGCTTCTGAAGCGTACTGTATCCTTATCTTTTCTACGTACAGTTCTGCTCTCAAACTGGCGTCTACCGTCCGTTACAGCCGTTTTTTCCGCTACCAGCTTTGCCATTGCTTCAATCTCTTCGCCTTAACCCTTCCTTTACTCTACCAATCATGCAATACTAGGCCAATTTTCTTCACGGTGCGTGGGGGTTCGTGCGTGTGGGGTAATTTTGTGGGGCTACCCCCTGCCAAATGACTGATACTTCTTCACATACTTCGCACAACCACCGATCTTTGTCTGCATCATCGATTTTTCTTCATTTTCAATCGTCCTCTTCTGCGCAGTCGGAAGGTGTTAACTCATCCCCTACCTCCGCGGCCAAAGGGGGTGATGAAGAAAGGATTGTTGTCGAGGTGACAGCTGCTTGTGAAGAAGGAGGCCGTGAAACCTCATCTTCGCAGGTTGGCAAGCCTCGGCTTAAACCTCGACATGATACCGCGGGAACATTGTTGACGCATCTGAAGGAAGGACAGGAGAAAGGGGAGGTGTTAAAAAACCAGCAAGAAGAAGAAGAATGGGACATTCCGGCCGTTTTGGAGGAGTTTCGGCGGGAAAACGGCCGCGTTCGAACGGGGTATCGGTTGCGCGTTCACGCGGCCGCGTTGCGTCGGGCCGCGAGGGACGCGGCGTTCGCTGCTCAACTTCGACACGCGGGTGCGGCCGCGTTGCGCGCGCGGCTCGGCGATCCTACACTCGTCCCCTACTACCCTTCAACAACTGATGATCATGATCTTACTCCTCCTAATCTTGTTAACTCATCCCTTACCGCGGCTGTCGCGGCCGCTGCGCCTGGGCCGCATCCCGTCGTCCTTAACACCTCCCCCACTCGAGTCTCTCAAACGCCGGAATGGATCGTGCTTCTCTGGGAATTGAACCACCCTTCCGCCGCCGCGCCGCCTGTCTCTGAGCTACAAGCGCGGGCCGAGTTTGTGCCAGGAGAAGACGGCGATACCCCTTCCTCTCTCGTCCGCGTCCAACTAGGGGATGGGTTAAAGTGGGAGTGTTTCTGCCAAGCGGAAAGCGGCAAAGCTTTCGGAAAAATCCGGACTCGTTTGGCGGCGAACAGTCTCAGTTTACAGTTGGAAAAAGTCGAAGGATCGAAAGAGGAGGAGGAAGAGGAGGAGGATGGGTTAACAACAACTGCAACACCGCCGGCCGTCGAGGAAGGGGATGGGTTAACCGGCTCATTCAGCGCTCCCTGGACGCATTTGCACGTGGGCGGGACAAAGGAACACATGACTTTGGTAAGGCAGTGCTACCAAGAATAAATATAAATAACCTAACAAGAATGAAACACTACACGCTAAGAAACGATTGAACCCTGCCGCATATTGACTTGATTACAATCATCGAAGTGTTTCATTCTTGTTAGGTTTTGTTATTCTTGGTGCTACTATTTTTTTGGTAAGGTTACTGTGGGGTAGTGCTGGACATAAAATGGGAGTTGAAACAGGATACTTTTGCTGTCCTACCTTACTCGTGACCTAAAGCTGACAGCAAGTATAGTCGATCCATGGGGAGAACACGTTTGCCTTGATGTCAGATCATGTCTAGTGTTACCCCGCAGTACCCTATTTCTGGGTATCTTGGAGAGAATATTGAGCTCGTTTGTGCGTTATTCGCTCACTCCTGTTAAGTGAGATGGGTTACTTGCTTAGTTTCTCTCTTCTGATCATTAGAAAGCTACGTCCTATGCGTAGCTGAATGCTAAAAGCTACTGGATAATATTTGTCCCTACATGACGTTATTGAGGCTTCGCAATGCTGGCAACCCACTGACCTTTTAGTTAATGGACAGCAGAGCTCACTCAGCAAAACAAGTTATACATAGCAAGCAAGGCGCTTTGTGACGCAAGTAGTAGACTATTAGATTGGAAATGGCTTGTTTTTACGAGCTCTTCTTTCTATAACTAACTGCCACAACGTGGTATGCTGCGCTGATTAGGGGGAGCCAGCTAAAAGCAAAAGCAAGAGATAAAAGGGGGAATAAAGGCAAAACAAAACGGGGAGAAGGGAAACGCATGTTATCCTTTTTGGAAAAGGTTGGCTGGCACAGTTGGGTGTGTGGGACTTTTTAAAAGTGCGTACAAACAAACACACACGTGATGTACTGTACTAGTACTGTAGTTGCGTACGTGCATAGTTTGTACGCGTGGCACCAGCTATGACTCCTGCATTCATTATTATGCACTGGCAGTGCAAACAAAACGTAGCAGGCTAGGAGTGCTTTTGCTTGGCTAAGCTCACGCCAATGTTGACTTTGTCTGGGGCCTGTGCTTTGCAATTTTACTGTATGTATATTATGGGGTACAGCAAAGGTGGTATGTTTTGTGCTATACTTGAACGGGTTTATAGCCATGCGCAGCATGTTGTCAGGGGGCAGTGCAATATTTGTGCGTGGTAAGTAAAGCATACCACATGACACGTACTGTATAGTATGCGTCGGTTCTGTACTGTAGTAACAAGGAAAACGTGACGTGTCCCATGCGAAATGTATTTGTCACAAGTTTTTGTACGAAAAATTTGGATGTGTAAAGTTGCAGTTTAGTTTCTGGAAATTTCGAGAAAATATAGTCACCTTGACTTTATCATGCACGCAGCATGAGAGAACGTACCAACTGTGTGTCTCGGCATTAGCCACAACGGGGAACCAGCCAAACCAATAGATTTAGGGACTATTTTTGAGAGTTTGCGCACCTGCGCATATGACGAATTATCCTTTCCTGCTTTGCTAGGGGCATTATGCCAAGGCGAAAATAGAGCTTGCTTGCTTGCTTTGCGAAGGAAGGTACTATAGGATATGCAAAGAGGTGCACAGAACAGCTGCGCATAAATTCAACATGCGGGGGAACTTGGCAAAATTTATTGGCAAAATTTTGACGAAAACAACATAGGACTAGAGGGGAGGGAGTGTGTTATTGTGTGTATACTTGCGTTGGACACTGAATTTTGCGCATTATCAGTGCAATGCCAGTAAAAGAATAATTGTCTGTGTACTTTGCGCGAGGTTTTTTATCCTCAAAATCTCTGAATAGGCTCAGAAGTGCGGCGATATTTTTCGAGTGCTACGCAGTCGTTTTTTCTCGAGAGAAGGGCGAAAATAGAAAATCGGTTCTGCCGCTGATTGTACCGCATAGGAGCGGCTGAGGCGAAAGTTTTTTGTGCCACGGTAGGTAATTTTATTTCTCGCACAATGACCTGACCAGTCTGTATTGAATAGAAGCGGTAGTTGATGATTTTTGAGAGGCAGAAAATGTTGAGGAGAAAAAAATGAGGGTCAGCATTCTATAGTGCAGTATGTCCACTAAGACTTCACCATTTGAACTCAAGTTTTTTGCATAAATAAGAACAAGCAGCTGTGTTTCTGTCCACTTTTTTCTCTTTCTTTCGTTGTTTCTAATACCCTTCGATTTCTGTCCATGTTTCAATACTCGGACTGTTCTGCAGGAGTTCTGCTGTTCTTGCAAACTACGCAACACGGGCTAAAGTTCCATATTAGCCAGCTCTCTCTGGCCAGACTATGGCAGGGGGCGTTTATATGTCGCTGTGACAGCTGTACTATTAGGACTTTATTAGCTGCTGGAAGCAAGCTGCATTTATATTGGGGTACTGACTGTTTGAGCAAGCTAAACAGCAATGGGCTAAAACTCGTGGAATTGCCAAAAGCTGATGATGGATGCAATTTCTGAACATACATCCATAGGCTTCATACTACGCTGAGAGCAGCATTGACTTCTATTGCAATCACGGGACCAATTTACGCACATATTGCCCAGAAAATCAATCGATTTGTATATCTGGGGAGCAAACACGGAACAGGTTTTTCCTTGCAATCGCTGAAATTGCTCTGCAGAAAAAACTCATCCATCAGAGAGGTTTATGGTGGGGTGCAAAACGCCAAAACTCATACTTGGTTTCTGCAAAGATCATCTTACAAAGTTTCTTACATATACACCCACGACTGACCAACCTGCCTGCAAAACTTTGGCGTTTGCTGTGGTACTTTGCACGTAGGTACTTCCCTCAAATAAACCCCCCAGTTGTTAGCTAAACAACCCAGCTCTTTGCAGCTGAATGCAAGCAAACCCTGCCAAACTGTTGAGTCTAGCCTGGGCTGAGCTTCGGGCTCTTTGGCTTTTACTGGTGTACAGTCTACTACGCTTTATTCGTTCTCATATTTTGCACTACTACACAAGCATATGCATACATTCAAATTGCATCCATCCGTATGTGGTATGCACAACTGTACATGACTATGTGTATGCAGTGGAGTTTGCAGACTCATTCCCTGCATACAACTGCAAAACTGGTGTATTCCGGTCGTGGATGACTGACATTTCACGTTGCAAGGCAAAAGGACAGAAGGTCGTGTAGTTTATGCGCTGCGCTCTTTGCGTTGTTAGTATTTGCCAGGGTGCGGCCTTGAAAATTGGGGATTTCTCTCTCTGCATACTGCGCCAGTATGTATGCATACATGCATACATCCAGGGAAGATAATATGGGGGCAGTCTCCTTTCTCCATGTACACATGATAATATGTGAACATACAGCAAAGCTGCTGCACATTTCATACACTGATTTATGGATCTTGTGCATGTGCCATCTTTGCATGTTATGTTCACACGCCGGCATAGGACATGGGTGTATAGTATAGTTCTCTGGACTGGGTTATTTCCTCGGAAAAAAGGATGGAAAGATATGAGTGGAAAGTGGAAATAGGTTTTTGAGGATAATCCCCGTCGTTTTTTGCGACCTTTTCTCTTTCCTTTTTCTAGAATGGAAGGTCATGAACTACTGTGAGAATAGGGGCTGGGTTTTTGTTTGTAGTGGATAAGACAAAGGGATAGCTTGGGTTTTGGGAGAGCAGAGCTGGATATTGTCTGTTTGTCACTGGTGCAATCGCGCAGAAGAGAATAATGGCTTGGACAGGTTTGGGGACTATCTTTAGCACAGGCCGTAGACGGAAGCAAAAAGCTTGGCGGAAGTCGAGACAGTTTCACGCTTTTTGCCACATGCATTGGCAGTATAAAAATGGGTTGTGGATTAGTCGTGCACATTTTGCCGACATAACAAGGGCTTATTCTGCTCAAGCTGTGAGCAAAAATTATTCGTCATGTTGGGAATGTTGTCTTGTTCATTATTGAACCGCTATTGAACATGATTGCTGCAAGTTGGAAGGTTGGCCAAAATTTGAAGAATGCTACTGAATATAAATTTTCAAGCGCATAAAAGAGAAGAAGGTGACTGATTTTGAAAACGTTCTCTTCCATTCGAGTGACCATTTTTAAATCTTGCACTCTTTACCCAGCCCTGAACGCGAGCGTCTTCAAATCAGTCACACTCTTCTTACCTTTATGCGTTCTTGGTACGGCGTTACGCTGCCCAATTTTTCTCCACAGCACTTTCATCTTTGCTTTTTCTTCAGGTAACTTTTCCTGAGACCAGATCTGCAGTTACAGCGCTTACTCGACCGCGCGCAGAGACGCCAGATTTCTGCATCCCTTGTCCGATGACATTATCCAACTTCCCCACGGTTGTGGATATTACGGTACATAGGGCATTAGCAGAGTGCATAATAGAGGTAGATATACGGGATTATGCTTTTTGCAGCTGTAAGAACGGGTAATAACAGTAACAGTAGAAGGATGGTTTTTTTATGTTTCCCTTTGTTGGTCCACTAGAGATTCGATTTTTGAATTGTTTGGACTTGTTCGTCGCAAAATAGGCTATTTCGAGAAATCTTTTATCATTCTTCCAGTCTTCAAAATGTCTGTAAATTCTCTCTGGACCCACTATGAAGTGTGTAAAATTGATGGAAAAGCCGGACCTCATATCATAACCACCAGTTTTGCATCCTGCTTTTACTAAAATTCCCTTTCCCTCCTTTTACCCCACACCCTACGTCCTCCCTCGTACGTCCTTTATTCGCATTCTTCCTTCATTTCGACTCTCCCCATTCACTTCTCCCAGCGCATTCCACCACCAATCCCACATCCGAATATGCGTTTCCACCCACGGAGGCTACATTCCAGATTCCTCACCCAACCCGATTCGCATTGGATCTAGGACCAGCGGATCTTGTTAAACGGTTGGAGGAGGAGGAGGGAACAAGAAGAGCAGTTAGCAGCCCGATCCGCATCGCTTGGATTCAGGCACGCTGTCAAAGGAAGATCGCTTGGGTCCCTCATGGGAAAACCGACCACCTATATCTTTCACAAACGATCCGATGACGAGTTCATCAATCTTCCTTCCTCTTTGCTAGCGGCAAGTTCGAAAATCAAGGAGCTTAGGGTCGGGTCCCCACCTTTTCCCCCAATACCCTACTCCTTACCGAGGGAGGGATTTGACACCCTTGCTGTAAATTTTCTCAATTTTATATAGGCCTATTTTTTCTAACCATCTAAAGATACTGTAGCACTATGTCGTTCCATTTCTTTGGGACGATACTCCTAGATCATTCGTCCGATTCACTGACTTTCTCACTCTTTCTAGCTAGATTTAGCTCCTTGACTGCCTGTTTTCTAAGGACAAGTAAAATGAGAACTGGGAAAAAGGAAAAGACGCTTCCTTGACTAGGCAGGCTGATCAAATGCAGCTCTGCTCCCTTTTGTGTGGGCACCTACGTGCGTCATAGCTTTAGGAGTAGCTCAGCTTTTATGTAGCATGGATGAATGAATGGGCTCGGGCTCACATTCCGTAAGTAGTGATTACTTGAAATCGATGCTCAAAGCTTGCTTGCTACTACATACAACACAACTGACTAAACTTCCTCGTATGTACAGAGAGGGGGCTATAACGAAGTTATATGCTGAGTAGAGTTAGCCTCAGCTGTTATGAATGGGAGCTTGTGTTCCTTTAGGCGGAAAAGCGTACCAACCACTGACTGGTACGTGTAAGCAGAGAAAAATGAGGTGATGCGATGTAGATGGGATGAGAATCGAAATTGATTTTGGGGTAATTGTTATTTGCATGAGTTACATATTTCATATTATTTTGGGAAGGATGTGTGTAAACAGGGAGCAGACTTATTGTTGACACTTTTCCACTTTTTTCTCCTTCACGTTTTCTCCTTCTGGTGTTTTGAGTGAGAATTTAGATTTAGACCGCTGCATACTTCTCTCTAAGAGGCATATCCATCTTTCCTTAAACGTGCGGTCGTATTTCATAGTTTCTCGTTTGCATTTTCGAGCGTCGCGAGCAGCAGACTTTTCCGTATCCAAGCAGGCCCACGACCATGCCTTTATCATCCAGAAGTTCTCGTCTTAGCAAGTCCTCTCATTTTCTAGCATTGTTGAGGGGCAGCCAGTCTCGTTTTCTCAGCCTCAAACAGTGTCGTCGTCCAGGAAGTCAGAGAAATCCTTAGCCAGTGATGTTCTAGTGGTCTTTAGTAGGGGAGAGATTCACGAGTTCGTCTACCTGTCTCGCCGTGCATGCCCAGAGGCTCTATCGTATTGGAGTCCTAGGGCTATCAGGGGGCTGCTGGCGGGGGGGGGGGGGGTACATGCTTTTTTATGTTTGAGTCCTAGTTATTTTGCCGTGTTTCAGGTCCAGGGTTATTCGGTCCCCCAGCGCTTATCTTAGCTGGGTGGGAGTCTGCTCAGTTTCTAGGGTCGCCTGAAGGGTTGTGCCTTTTTGTTATGCTTCCACTGCTTCCTCTCCCACCCCCGGGAGCCCTTCCCCTCCTCCCCCCCTCCCACTTCTCCTCCTTTTCCTCCCTCCCTTTTGGCTACTTTTTTCCCCCCTTTTTCTTTCTGGGCCCGCCCATTTATCCCTCTGCTCCTAAAGCTTCGGGTGCCCCACAGGAGCAGAGCTGCATTTGATCAGCCTGCCTAGTCAAGGAAGCGTCTTTTCCTTTTTCCCAGTTCTCATTTTACTTGTCCTTAGAAAACAGGCAGTCAAGGAGCTAAATCTAGGCTAGGAGACAGAGTAAGTCTAACAGAGAAAGTCACGTGAATCGGACATGAATTGACTTCTTAGGATTAGCTGATACGTCCGTTTTGCACACAAGAAATTGAGTTTGCCGTAACGAACCATACGTGCTACAGTATCCTTTAGATTAGGTTCAGAACAAATATAGGCCTATATAAAATTGCAGAAAATTTACAGCAAGGGTGTCAAATCCCTCACCCTCGGTCTTGAACGTCCCCAGGTGCACAAGTAGGGTACTGTGGGGGTAAAACCGGCCATGGGGTAAACCCGACTACCTAAGCTCCTTTGATTTTCGAACTTGCCGCTTCAGCCAACAAGAGGAATCAAGGAATCGATTGATGTAATACTCGTCTCCATCGGTCCATCGTTTGCTGAAATATGCAGCCCTGAAGCTTAGGTGGTCGGATTTTCCCATGACCGGGTTTACCCCAAAGTCACCCGATTATCTTACCTTTGACAGCGTGCCTGAATCCACAGTCCGAATGGGATCGGGCTCGTATAAATCCGGGCTGCGGCTGCAAAACTGCCTTCTTCTTGTTCCCTCCTCCTCCTCCAACCGTCTTAACAAGATCCGCTGCGTCCTCAGATCCAATGCCCGAATCTTCGGTGGTTGTGGTTGTGCAGGAATCAATGGAATCCGGACTCGCGGACAGACTGCCGTTTCCTCCAGTGGTAGTGGAAACGCCATTATTCGGATGATGGTGCCTAGCTGAGACGCCATTGGTGGTGGAATGCGCTGAGACGGGCAAGACGCCTGCGAATTCGGTGAGAACTGAGAGCAGCGCGGGTCGAGAGTCGAAATTCTGAAGGAAGAATGCGCACATAAAGGATACATATCGTACGCAGGAGCAAACAGTAGGGACGTAGGGTAGTGTGGGGTAAAACCGGACAGGGAAAGCACGGACTTTTCGTCAACTTTTTCTCAGCTCAACAAAATAAGCAGGGAATATTTCGTCAACCAAACTGGTGGATTTATAATTATCAGAGTTGTCCGGCGTTTTTCCCCATCACATTTTACCACACACTTCATAGTGGGTCCACGAGAGAATTTACAGACATTTTTGAAGACTCGGAAGAACTCTTGATAAAACGCCCAAAATATTTTCTCGCAAATTAGCCCTATTTTGCGACGAACAAGCCTTCCACAACAATTCAAAAATCTTCGAATTCTCTCAGTGGACCAACAACAAGGGAAACATAAAAAAAAACCATCCTTCTACTGTTACTGTTATTACCCGTTCTTACAGCTGCCAATAAGCATAATCCCGTATATTCTACCTCTATTATGCACTCTTGCTAATTGCCCCGCATGCCTACCGTAATATCCACAACCGTGGCTGCCGGCGAAGATTGGATAATGGTCATCGGACGACAGCGCAGATGCAGACGAGATCTGGCGTACTTCTGGCGCGCGCCCGCGTCCCGACACCGCTGCAACGCCGCTTGTAACTGCAGCACTCTGGTCTCAGGAAAAGTTACCTGAAGAAAAAGCAAAGATGAAAGTGCTGTGGAGAAAAATTGGGCAGCGTAACGCCGTACCAAGAACGCATAAAGGTAAGAAGAGTGTGACTGATTAGAAGACGCTCGCGTTCAGGGCTGGGTAAAGAGTGCAAGATTTAAAAATGGTCACTCGAATGGAAGAGAACGTTTTCAAAATCAGTCACCTTCTTCTCTTTTATGCGCTTGAAAATTTATATTCAGTAGCATTCTTCAAATTTTGGCCAACCTTCCAACTTGCAGCAATCATGTTCAATAGCGGTTCAATAATGAACAAGTACAACATTCCCAACATGACGAATAATTTTTGCTCACAGCTTGAGCAGAATAAGCCCTTGTTATGTCGGCAAAATGTGCACGACTAATCCACAACCCATTTTTATACTGCCAATGCATGTGGCAAAAAGCGTGAAACTGTCTCGACTTCCGCCAAGCTTTTTGCTTCCGTCTACGGCCTGTGCTAAAGATAGTCCCCAAACCTGTCCAAGCCATTATTCTCTTCTGCGCGATTGCACCAGTGACAAACAGACAATATCCAGCTCTGCTCTCCCAAAACCCAAGCTATCCCTTTGTCTTATCCACTACAAACAAAAACCCAGCCCCTATTCTCACAGTAGTTCATGACCTTCCATTCTAGAAAAAGGAAAGAGAAAAGGTCGCAAAAAACGACGGGGATTATCCTCAAAAACCTATTTCCACTTTCCACTCATATCTTTCCATCCTTTTTTCCGAGGAAATAACCCAGTCCAGAGAACTATACTATACACCCATGTCCTATGCCGGCGTGTGAACATAACATGCAAAGATGGCACATGCACAAGATCCATAAATCAGTGTATGAAATGTGCAGCAGCTTTGCTGTATGTTCACATATTATCATGTGTACATGGAGAAAGGAGACTGCCCCCATATTATCTTCCCTGGATGTATGCATGTATGCATACATACTGGCGCAGTATGCAGAGAGAGAAATCCCCAATTTTCAAGGCCGCACCCTGGCAAATACTAACAACGCAAAGAGCGCAGCGCATAAACTACACGACCTTCTGTCCTTTTGCCTTGCAACGTGAAATGTCAGTCATCCACGACCGGAATACACCAGTTTTGCAGTTGTATGCAGGGAATGAGTCTGCAAACTCCACTGCATACACATAGTCATGTACAGTTGTGCATACCACATACGGATGGATGCAATTTGAATGTATGCATATGCTTGTGTAGTAGTGCAAAATATGAGAACGAATAAAGCATAGTAGACTGTACACCAGTAAAAGCCAAAGAGCCCGAAGCTCAGCCCAGGCTAGACTCAACAGTTTGGCAGGGTTTGCTTGCATTCAGCTGCAAAGAGCTGGGTTGTTTAGCTAACAAGTGGGGGGTTTATTTGAGGGAAGTACCTACGTGCAAAGTACCACAGCAAACGCCAAAGTTTTGCAGGCAGGTTGGTCAGTCGTGGGTGTATATGTAAGCAAACTTTGTCAGATGATCTTTGCAGAAACCAAGTATGAGTTTTGGCGTTTTGCACCCCACCATAAACCTCTCTGATGGATGAGTTTTTTCTGCAGAGCAATTTCAGCGATTGCAAGGAAAAACCTGTTCCGTGTTTGCTCCCCAGATATACAAATCGATTGATTTTCTGGGCAATATGTGCGTAAATTGGTCCCGTGATTGCAATAGAAGTCAATGCTGCTCTCAGCGTAGTATGAAGCCTATGGATGTATGTTCAGAAATTGCATCCATCATCAGCTTTTGGCAATTCCACGAGTTTTAGCCCATTGCTGTTTAGCTTGCTCAAACAGTCAGTACCCCAATATAAATGCAGCTTGCTTCCAGCAGCTAATAAAGTCCTAATAGTACAGCTGTCACAGCGACATATAAACGCCCCCTGCCATAGTCTGGCCAGAGAGAGCTGGCTAATATGGAACTTTAGCCCGTGTTGCGTAGTTTGCAAGAACAGCAGAACTCCTGCAGAACAGTCCGAGTATGTGAAACATGGACAGAAATCGACAGCTGTCTTGTTCTTATTTATGCAAAACAACTTGCAAAACAAGAACAGCAGAACTCCTGCAGAACAGTCCGAGTATGTGAAACATGGACAGAAATCGACAGCTGTCTTGTTCTTATTTATGCAAAACAACTTGAGTTCAAATGGTGAAGTCTTAGTGGACATACTGCACTATAGAATGCTGACCCTCATTTTTTTCTCCTCAACATTTTCTGCCTCTCAAAAATCATCAACTACCGCTTCTATTCAATACAGACTGGTCAGGTCATTGTGCGAGAAATAAAATTACCTACCGTGGCACAAAAAACTTTCGCCTCAGCCGCTCCTATGCGGTACAATCAGCGGCAGAACCGATTTTCTATTTTCGCCCTTCTCTCGAGAAAAAACGACTGCGTAGCACTCGAAAAATATCGCCGCACTTCTGAGCCTATTCAGAGATTTTGAGGATAAAAAACCTCGCGCAAAGTACACAGACAATTATTCTTTTACTGGCATTGCACTGATAATGCGCAAAATTCAGTGTCCAACGCAAGTATACACACAATAACACACTCCCTCCCCTCTAGTCCTATGTTGTTTTCGTCAAAATTTTGCCAATAAATTTTGCCAAGTTCCCCCGCATGTTGAATTTATGCGCAGCTGTTCTGTGCACCTACTTTGCATATCCTATAGTACCTTCCTTCGCAAAGCAAGCAAGCAAGCTCTATTTTCGCCTTGGCATAATGCCCCTAGCAAAGCAGGAAAGGATAATTCGTCATATGCGCAGGTGCGCAAACTCTCAAAAATAGTCCCTAAATCTATTGGTTTGGCTGGTTCCCCGTTGTGGCTAATGCCGAGACACACAGTTGGTACGTTCTCTCATGCTGCGTGCATGATAAAGTCAAGGTGACTATATTTTCTCGAAATTTCCAGAAACTAAACTGCAACTTTACACATCCAAATTTTTCGTACAAAAACTTGTGACAAATACATTTCGCATGGGACACGTCACGTTTTCCTTGTTACTACAGTACAGAACCGACGCATACTATACAGTACGTGTCATGTGGTATGCTTTACTTACCACGCACAAATATTGCACTGCCCCCTGACAACATGCTGCGCATGGCTATAAACCCGTTCAAGTATAGCACAAAACATACCACCTTTGCTGTACCCCATAATATACATACAGTAAAATTGCAAAGCACAGGCCCCAGACAAAGTCAACATTGGCGTGAGCTTAGCCAAGCAAAAGCACTCCTAGCCTGCTACGTTTTGTTTGCACTGCCAGTGCATAATAATGAATGCAGGAGTCATAGCTGGTGCCACGCGTACAAACTATGCACGTACGCAACTACAGTACTAGTACAGTACATCACGTGTGTGTTTGTTTGTACGCACTTTTAAAAAGTCCCACACACCCAACTGTGCCAGCCAACCTTTTCCAAAAAGGATAACATGCGTTTCCCTTCTCCCCGTTTTGTTTTGCCTTTATTCCCCCTTTATCTCTTGCTTTTGCTTTTAGCTGGCTCCCCCTAATCAGCGCAGCATACCACGTTGTGGCAGTTAGTTATAGAAAGAAGAGCTCGTAAAAACAAGCCATTTCCAATCTAATAGTCTACTACTTGCGTCACAAAGCGCCTTGCTTGCTATGTATAACTTGTTTTGCTGAGTGAGCTCTGCTGTCCATTAACTAAAAGGTCAGTGGGTTGCCAGCATTGCGAAGCCTCAATAACGTCATGTAGGGACAAATATTATCCAGTAGCTTTTAGCATTCAGCTACGCATAGGACGTAGCTTTCTAATGATCAGAAGAGAGAAACTAAGCAAGTAACCCATCTCACTTAACAGGAGTGAGCGAATAACGCACAAACGAGCTCAATATTCTCTCCAAGATACCCAGAAATAGGGTACTGCGGGGTAACACTAGACATGATCTGACATCAAGGCAAACGTGTTCTCCCCATGGATCGACTATACTTGCTGTCAGCTTTAGGTCACGAGTAAGGTAGGACAGCAAAAGTATCCTGTTTCAACTCCCATTTTATGTCCAGCACTACCCCACAGTAACCTTACCAAAAAAATAGTAGCACCAAGAATAACAAAACCTAACAAGAATGAAACACTTCGATGATTGTAATCAAGTCAATATGCGGCAGGGTTCAATCGTTTCTTAGCGTGTAGTGTTTCATTCTTGTTAGGTTATTTATATTTATTCTTGGTAGCACTGCCTTACCAAAGTCATGTGTTCCTTTGTCCCGCCCACGTGCAAATGCGTCCAGGGAGCGCTGAATGAGCCGGTTAACCCATCCCCTTCCTCGACGGCCGGCGGTGTTGCAGTTGTTGTTAACCCATCCTCCTCCTCTTCCTCCTCCTCTTTCGATCCTTCGACTTTTTCCAACTGTAAACTGAGACTGTTCGCCGCCAAACGAGTCCGGATTTTTCCGAAAGCTTTGCCGCTTTCCGCTTGGCAGAAACACTCCCACTTTAACCCATCCCCTAGTTGGACGCGGACGAGAGAGGAAGGGGTATCGCCGTCTTCTCCTGGCACAAACTCGGCCCGCGCTTGTAGCTCAGAGACAGGCGGCGCGGCGGCGGAAGGGTGGTTCAATTCCCAGAGAAGCACGATCCATTCCGGCGTTTGAGAGACTCGAGTGGGGGAGGTGTTAAGGACGACGGGACGCGGCCCAGGCGCAGCGGCCGCGACAGCCGCGGTAAGGGATGAGTTAACAAGATTAGGAGGAGTAAGATCATGATCATCAGTTGTTGAAGGGTAGTAGGGGACAAGTGTAGGATCGCCGAGCCGCGCGCGCAACGCGGACGCACCCGCGAGTCGAAGTTGAGCAGCGAACGCCGCGTCCCTCGCGGCCCGACGCAACGCGGCCGCGTGGACGCGCAACCGATACCCCGTTCGAACGCGGCCGTTTTCCCGCCGAAACTCCTCCAAAACGGCCGGAATGTCCCATTCTTCTTCTTCTTGCTGGTTTTTTAACACCTCCCCTTTCTCCTGTCCTTCCTTCAGATGCGTCAACAATGTTCCCGCGGTATCATGTCGAGGTTTAAGCCGAGGCTTGCCAACCTGCGAAGATGAGGTTTCACGGCCTCCTTCTTCACAAGCAGCTGTCACCTCGACAACAATCCTTGCTTCATCACCCCCTTTGGCCGCGGAGGTAGGGGATGAGTTAACACCTTCCGACTGCGCAGAAGAGGACGATTGAAAATGAAGAAAAATCGATGATGCAGACAAAGATCGGTGGTTGTGCGAAGTATGTGAAGAAGTATCAGTCATTTGGCAGGGGGTAGCCCCACAAAATTACCCCACACGCACGAACCCCCACGCACCGTGAAGAAAATTGGCCTAGTATTGCATGATTGGTAGAGTAAAGAAGGGTTAAGGCGAAGAATTGAAGCAAAGGCAAAGCTGGTAGCGGAAAAAACGGCTGTAACGGACGGTAGACGCCAGTTTGAGAGCAGAACTGTACGTAGAAAAGATAGGGATACAGTACGCTTCAGAAGCAAACACAGGAACCGGAAGCAAAGTTGAGAGTAAGTTTGTACGTGAAGTTCAGTAACTGAAGGACCAGAATGAGGATACAGAGTGTTTCCTGAAGAAATGTACAGGGTGACCCGTGTGAAATGTCTTCAACGGCTTCGTTCCTCCCAAAAATTCGGTCGCGATCCGCAAAAGTCTCTTCCCCAACTAGCTGAAAAATATCCAAACAACAACACGTACAGGTGTTCAATCAATAAGAAAGTTATTCACAGCAGGTGTCGCAAAGGAAAATTGATAAAATAAACGGTACTATCAAAAACTGTAAACAACAAACGTGAATTTATTCATTTGCCTACAGCGCAAACTACCCAAAAAGTACACGTGTAACAGGAAAACCTATGCCAAAAATAAACAAGCAGGTTTTACGAGCGCGTGCGAGCAAGATTTAGGCCTAACTAAGCACACCAAGCAGAAACGCAATATTTTATTTTGGCAAAAATTTGCAATAACCCCGTCCAGGCAAGCCCAGTTTTTTCCATTTACTATTGAGCGCAGAAACAGCACAGGTTTTAGCACGGGGAAATCCACATGACTAAGGGCGGATGCCAATAATTTTCCCCCATACTAAATTGCAGTGTCAGCACAGAAGCTACTGAAAATTACATTCGAAAAGAGAAGCGCAAGCAAGGCGAGCTAGCCCAGACAGTAAAACATATGGCATGACCGATTCGCCCACGTGCAAAACGAGGAGCTAGGAGGGAGGGATTTACACAAAGAGAAAGATCGATAACGAATGAAATAGCAGCAGCGCAGATGAGAAAGTTCGAGAACCAAAGCACAGTAGGCCGCCGCAAATTATTCGACTGGGGGATTCCTTTCCATCTTCTTTCAAAATTGATCAATTTCCATTTCTGCACGATTCAAAGAAAGAAAGAAACGCTTCGCTTTGGCTTTGTTTGGTACGAGAGGGACGACCACAGACCTACACCCTGGTAATTACAATTTTACACATACATACATAATACCCTTCGTACGCCCGTAAAACTGTTGTATGCCGTATATCTTTTCGTATACGGCAAAAATGCTCCGTTTCGTACAAGATGGCCTTTTCAAATTCGTTTACTTTACTGCTGCCATGTAAACTACGTTTGTATGTTGTACGTACGGATGTCAAACATCAACTTTGAGAATATGTCCACAACAACGTAGGCAGTATCGTAATCATATGCGGTCCATCAAACGTTTCATACAAGCGTGGTAGAACCAAGGAGCTATAAGTAGAGGAGGCGACACTCGACCTGATTCTGGGCGTTGGCAGTGTCCGTGCCTAGCAAGGTTTCGACCTCTCTTCTTCAGGCATCCGTGGAATTCCAAATGGACAGAATCCAGCCAAGGTACGATAATGCGTATACCTCAACTTTCTTCGATCTTTTCAGTGGTGGGGTCGGCGTTAACCCATTCCCAATTGGTATGGCCAAAAATGGCCATTTTTCAGATTTTTGACAAAAGTAGGGTATTTTGCTGGCCTCAGCGCAAAAAGCACAGAGCCAGCCAAATGCTGTCCTTCTCAAATTCCACCACCAAGGGTCCAAGCTTCGCACTGGTGGTGTTAACTCCTTCCCCACCCATCTGGCAACCTGAGAAATTGATGGAAAACCGCCTTTTTACATGCATTTCTACCCAAATATGCTACCCTAGTGCAGTCAAGCAGGGAAATTTAGAGTACCCTACCCTAGTTTTATGCATAGATTTCGAAAATAAATGTGGTTTTTTCATTTTCCTACGTTTAAGGCCTGATAAACCCGGTTTTTCACGTGTTCTCGGATGGAAAAGTGTGCTAAAAGCAAACATTTTAAAAATCAGGTACCCTGGCCTAATTTTATGTGTAGATTTCAAAAATGACCTTAATTTTTACATTCTTCCACTTTTAAGGCCTAAATAGCATCTTTTTATGCCATTTTGAGTAAAAAATCGGGTATATTAGGCCTTAAAAGTCGAAGAATGTAAAAATTAAGGTCATTTTTGAAATCTACACATAAAATTAGGCCAGGGTACCTGATTTTTAAAATGTTTGCTTTTAGCACACTTTTCCATTCGAGAACACGTGAAAAACCGGGTTTATCAGGCCTTAAACGTAGGAAAATGGAAAAATCACATTTATTTTCGAAATCTATGCATAAAACTAGGGTAGGGTACTCTAAATTTCCCTGCTTGACTGCACTAGGGTAGCATATTTGGGTAGAAATGCATGTAAAAAGGCGGTTTTCCATCAATTTCTCAGGTTGCCAGATGGGTGGGGAAGGAGTTAACACAACCAGTGCGAAGCTTGGACCCTTGGTGGTGGAATTTGAGAAGGACAGCATTTGGCTGGCTCTGTGCTTTTTGCGCTGAGGCCAGCAAAATACCCTACTTTTGTCAAAAATCTGAAAAATGGCCATTTTTGGCCATACCAATTGGGAATGGGTTAACGCCGACCCCACCACTGAAAAGATCGAAGAAAGTTGAGGTATACGCATTATCGTACCTTGGCTGGATTCTGTCTATTTGGAATTCCACGGATGCCTGAAGAAGAGAGGTCGAAACCTTGCTAGGCACGGACACTGCCAACGCCCAGAATCAGGTCGAGTGTCGCCTCCTCTACTTATAGCTCCTTGGTAGAACAAAGCTCCGTCAAAGTCTCGGGCGGAAATGGCAGATTGCTCCTTTCACATCTCCAGTACTCTGACTCTGCAATCGCAATAGCTCCGCATCCACTCGCTCTTCCACAATCGTTGCAGATGATTGTACTGCAGCAGCTTTCCAAACCGAGCGATGAAGCCTTCCATGTCTTTCTTGTCGAAATCGGGATGCTCTGATAGTCTCCTCAGCTCATCGATGATGAGCTGATGTAGCTCCTGCTGCAGACAAAATACCGCACCCATCTCGTTCCTTTGTCCTTTCTTCCCCAGTTATCCATGAAGTTGACCAGTAAATGCTTCTCCACTTCATTTTTCCATTCGAAAAACTCTAAAGAAAGCAACCAAAGCATGTGACGCATTATGATTGAAAGTTGAAACCCGTGATTACTTCCCACTGCTCATACTCATACTGCTCATATGGGTGTGTATACTGTACATACGAATACAATAAAATGCATAGGCCTATTCATTGACAAACAAAGGATGTGCCACCCACCTGAAGTAGAAGCAAACTCTCTCTCAGCAACAGTAATCGCATCCTTTTTCCCATGCTTTCCTTCAGATGATCAATGAGGTTAGGAACTTGATAAGTTGCGAAACTGCATCCATCTTCGAGACATCGGATGTGACCAGTCTCTCCCCGAGCCTTTTCTCTGTCCTCTAGATGAAACTTTCGCTTGTGATTGCACAAACTCTGTGTCGACGCAAAGATCTTCTGGCAGAATTCACAGATAAAACGAAAATCCTTGGACATGACGAATAAAGTAGAACAACAACCTATAAGCTGCATGCAGCTCCGAATGTCTGAATGGGGTTCAAATTCCCTCCTTTCTCTTTTCTTTTTACTGGGCGCAATGTTACGATTATTGCGTTTGTAGTTTGTGAATATTAGAAATGCGTAAATTCCGTGTTGTCCATAAGGTGTAGGTCTGTGGTCATCCCTCTCGTTTGTTTGGTCATGGTCACGAGTTTCTTCTTCTGTTCATAAAGATTACGGTAGTTAGAGGTGGTAAACTTACGCGTCGGGACCTTTTCTTAGTTCAATCGTAATAAATAACCATGGACACAAGCGTTATTTCTAATCTTCGCAAAAACGATCAGATATACTGCACAGCAACGCCCAATCAACTCTTTACCCATGGAAAAGGTCTGCAGCAAACTTTTATCCGTCCGGCGGCAAACTTTTATCCGTCCCTCAGTGAACGAAGAATTCTATGAACTGCAATCAGTCTTGCGTTACGAGAACGAAGAATCGACCTTTGTTCCTGTGAAAAGATCAGCCTCACAAGGGGCACGCGTCATCGCGTCCCGATGCGAACGAAGACTGGTATGGTACAGTGCGAACATAACGTACCATACTACGTCTTCAATCGCTTCGGGACGAGATCATGTGATGCCCCTCATGAGGCTGATCTTTCCAAGGGGACACAAAAGTGGATTGCAGCAGTAGAAAACGAAGATGATGACACAATGGCTGCGTTGTCTTTGTTTTTTATACCTTATTACCATAATTTATTCTTTATTCTTCTTGTGGGATCCGAGGTGGATATTTATGTAGTAATTTAAGCAAGCACTGTATTGGATGGGATAGGAGATAGGATGGAGGGAATTTATCATTCTCTCATTCAGGTCCATTTGGTGAGTTGTACAGAAAATTTGGGACAGTTTCTATTTCAGTGCTTGTTGCTTACTTTACTAACGACCACTGTTCTGTTGGTCAAACATGATAATATGGTGGCTGTTGCACCTGTTCATCCAATTTGCATCCGACGTAGCCTACTTTGAATGAATGTCTTATCCATTCTGAACTTGGGCTGGGCCAAGAACCACTTCTTAGCTGGGTTTAGGATTTACGGACCAGTTGTACTACGAAAATCATGTTGTACAGTTTCAGTGCATTTTTGATCAGCAACCGCAGTGGAAGGAAAAAATACGCTGAAAAAAGTGAACAGAGGAAGAGATGGGTCAGGCGTCAGCTCATGACCGGCTTAGATTTTTTATCGGGCGCTCAAGGTCGTATATTTTGCGAAGTTTTGATTTCATCATGGCACTAGACTTATCCATGGCTTCATTGAAAACGGATATTCATCAGAGAAAAGGCAGGTGGGTGGGCTAATAAAGTGATGACTCGTCAGTTCTAGGGGGCCGTATTTATTTATTTATTGTGAATTTCTATTCATTCGTTCATTGGCTGTTCCCTTGATTCATTCTTATTTTTGTTATTCTTTCAGGGAAAATTTGATGAAAACAAGTCAGCCCATCTGGGCCTTATCTACTCTCGTGTTGAGTCATACCGACTGGAATCTCTTCTATTCTTCGAATGGCCGATGAACTACCGGCTTCTTCTTCAGTTCCTGAAGAAAGCAACAGACACTCTCAAGCTTCAAATTCCAATCGAACAGAACCCGTTACAATTCAAATTGCAAATGTAGACGAACAGTATCATCGTCCACCTGGTAAAAAAGATTACTGTAAACTGGAATATTTAGGGTACTACGGGTTAAACCCGGCCATGGGAAAATCCGGCAACCTTAGCTTCAGGGCTGCATATCTCAGTAACCAACGGACCGATTGAAACATATATGATGCCAATCGATTCCATGAAATCTCCTCTTTCATATGAGCTGTTTGGATCATCGTTTGCTGAAATGGCAAGTCCAGAGAAGCCAAGGTGGCCGGGTTTACCCCACAGTACCCTACGTAGTCTTTTTGGGACAGCTGTCTCTTCAGACATATCGACCCTGCTGGGACATTTAGCTGTAAGCGTAGTAGCGCTATTTTCTTGCAAGACTTGTTTGTTTCTATGCACATCTTTCTCACTTTTTAGGCAAGTAGCCGCTGCCTGACTAAAAAATAAATAAAATATGCAGGAGTAAACAAGTTTTGCAACAAAAAGCGCCACTCCATATGTGCCTGCCGCGCTACATGCGAAATGGTCCGTTTTCGGACAGAATTTTGTATTTACGATATGCGGTAACGCGATTGGATTGGTCGATAGCGACCCCGCAGTATTTAGGGAAACTTTGGATCGGTGTCTGTAGGGTCAACGACGTCTTTTTCTTGTCAGTTCTTCTTTTCACTCGCTCCTTTGACGCTTCCAGATGATTGAACAAGGTCGACGGCCCCGCAGACACCGATCCCAACTTTCACTAAATGCCGCGGGGTCGCTATCGACCAACCCAATCGCGTTACCGCATATGGTCCATAGCTAAAGTTGACTGTTGAAACATCACTTTTCCAGGTCGAAGCGGGGGCGATGCGCGACGACACAGCGACGACGGTGGATTGGTGGTGGGCGATGGCTCGTCGCCTGTACGTGGCCTGGGGCCTGCTCATTGTGGCGCTATTCGCAACAGTCATTCTGCTAGTCCTCTGCAGCATCGGCCTGCAAAAGGCAACAACGCCAAGAAAAGTACGTGAATTCTATCAACCAAGGGTAATACGGGGTAATTTCGGTCAACCCAGGTGCAGTCGCTTTTTTGTTGGCTTCAAATTGGAAAAATTGTGCAAGGTGGGTTTCGTTCAAGGTGGTTTCTTATTCAACTTTCTTTTTTTGAAGGTTGTACATGCAACTGAACTGTATACTGTAGGTTGTACCCTGATTTACGCAGGTACAGTGACCAAAATTTTTTACTCTGGCCGAAATTTTTCCGCTCTACCCTATTTTTACCCCTGCCCTGTTTCCTATTCTTTTTGGGGGTGGGTTTGCCAGTTTGTTTTCTAATGATTCGGTTGCTTTATGCAACGGGTCATATAGCTGGGTGCACGATCAAGAGCGTGCTGACAATTTTGGCGCTCCGTAGTAATCTTAGTAAATCTGGCATTTCTATACAAGAATAGCAACCGGATTTTTCGACCCTTTTTCAAACACTATTGCAATTCTAGTTTAGAATGTCAGATTACTACGGAGCGCCAAAATTCTCAAGCACGCGCTTGATCGTGCACCCAGCTATATGTTATTTATAGAACTATACATCCCGGCAAAAATTACGGACGCTTCTCCGTCTTCTTTTCAGAAAAAGCCGTGAAATCCCGGTCCGGCGCGGAGCACGTGTCCGGATGGCGCCGCAAATTGAACGCTTGCCGCTCGCCCAGCACAGAAAGTATCGCAGAAGTGTCCGGTCACTTGCCGAAAGCCACAGCGAATACTACCAACGACAGACGTAATCAACAACAACAGCACACGACAGAACATTGGCCTACTGACGATGGAGAAGATACCGTAGTCATTCCTGTAGGAATGAGGTATGTTTATAACGGGGTTTTGTAGGGTTTGAGGAGGGCTGCGGTGGTGGCTCAGGGGTAGAATGCCTGGTTTGGAAGCGGAGAGTCCGTGGGTTGGTTCGATTCCTTCCTATGCGTAAATAACGGAACATGAATCGTCGTGTGTATGGGAACGCGCGGCCTTTGTATTGCGACTTTGAGCGGTTTTAATAAGCGTTGGAATGTGGTTGAGTGGCGCGAGGCCTCGGTTTAGGAGGGAAGTATGCCGGGGGTCGATTCTCGCCTGGCTCAATGCTGATGAACAGTATGGTGACTCCGCGTTTTGGGAGTTAGATAGGGGCTTTCTCGTTATTGGATGCGCTAGAGGGTGAGTTCGCTTGCCGCTTGAGCTCATGCTGTTCGCGCGCAAAACTTAGTTAACCCTTAACGCGACCTGGCGTCATTGTTGGCAATAAATTTTTGTCCGTTTATATATGGCTGTTGTCGGTTTGTTGACGAACGGACAACAAACCGATAACACCCATATATAACCGGACAAAAACCGACAACAGCTGAACGCCTGGTTCCCAACAATCACGCCAGGTCGCGATATGTGTTAAGCCAGTCATTGTTGTTATTCTATGAGTCAATGTATGTGTACCTGCTGTTGATTTCTTTTGCAGACCCACTCACCATTCGGCCCACAATCTCTCGGTCATAAGCTACGAACGTCGCGCGAACGCCATGGCTCCGTACGGGCAGAACACCCTGCCGATTCTACCCAGCAGCCATTTATCAGCCTCCCTTTCCGCGCAAACCGTCGGCCGTCCCGGTGGCGCAGGCGGCAGAGCGACTGCCGGCGGCGGGGTTCGACTCCTGACCGGCACGCGCAACTCGGCGCTGTGTCCGTGTCTCTCGCCAAATGATAGCGATGATGAAGGAGGCTTGCCGCATGACGTAAGGAAACACCAACTACGAGTAGCTATGAGGGTAGGTTGGGGTAAACCGGGCTCTGGTGCGCTTCAGACGTGCTCCGAGCGAGTTCGCTCCGAGTTTGTAAAGACTTGGTTTTCCTGCTCAAATGCTATCAGTCGTTACACTGTACGAAGTTCTCAATTTGGTGCACCAACGTATATAGTTGGGTTTAGGGGAAGAATGGAGCACACAGTAGTCGACAGCAGACAGGATTTTTAGCTCACTCGCACCTAGCACGTAACGTATACGCACCTAAAATAGGCGACGGATTCCCCCATACTCTGCCCGTCACACGCGCTTTTATGCCACCCGATGGACAAAATTATTCCCGCACCATTCTCAATTATTCTCGCACCTTTCTCTTCCCTGCCCGTCAGACGAAGGCTTTGTCCTCGCACCGCCTACTTCCCTCTTCCTCACAGCGGCAGACGGCCACTTTTACACGTAACGAGCAAAATTGGTTCTCATCGCTTTTCCTCTTCGCTTGTGAACAAAACATGGCCACTCGTCGCGTCACACAGCGCTTTTGTTTCTCTCACCCTTCCCGTCGGTCTTTCGCTCTTTCCCGCTGCTGGTGCACAAAACATGCCAGTCGCCGGTGGCAGACACACGCACGCTTGCGTTCTCTTCACTTCTTTCGCTCTCCTCCCTGCTTGCGTACAAAGCACGCCTACAAATTTGTTCTTCGCTTGCCCACACCGCGCACAGACCAAAAGAACTCGTCGCGTCACACAGGCAACTTTCTTTCACGTAGCGAGCAAGGTGTGTGCAAGGTGCGAGGAAGGTGTGAGCTCATCACTGTCAGACGAGAAGTTGTGGGTGCGGGCAAAGGTACTCACGCGGTCAGACTGCTAATGAGGTGCGAGCTGAAGTCAGGACCGTATACGTCGGCTCCTATGCTTCAACACACAAGACCGACGAGCTCGGTCCGAGTAAATTGGCCTGTCTGTTGTCTTCTAGTGTAAACGAAGGAGGCAATCACTGGCTCATATTCGACCCATTATAATGGGTTTCGTTATCAAAAGCACGCCATCCACACACAAACAATCTCGTAGCTCGTAAACCGTGTTCTGTTGCTTGTCAGCGTGATTGTACGTGTGCCTGTGGATGGCGTGCTTCATATTCTCCATTATAATGGGTTTACGAAACCCTTTGTAATGGATCGAATATGAGTCAGGGATTGCCCATCGTTTAGTGTTTGTTCCATTCTTCCCCTAAGCCCAATTACATATTTTTGGCCCACCTGTTCATGATTCTGATGAATTTTTTATCCATTGCTCGCCCTCACACCCTACCCTTTGTATTCCATGCTTTTCGTTGCGGCTATTTATAGACGTCCGGTCAGCCCAGAACCGGACGCGGAGCTCGTCAGCTGATTTCGCTGGCCAGAGATCTGCGACTGCGCTTCGCTATTGCCGCGGATGCCACGAATCAGGCACAGTTGCCACCAGCCACCACCGTTATTCATCAAAGCAGCTCTGCTAGGATGCTAGGACAAGGTAGGATATGAATTCTTGGTATCGTGGACAGGTATCAGGATTTCTTGGTATATTGCTACCGGATACTTTCTAGCCACACTGTTGTGACGTGCCGCGTTCCGTATGGAGATAGCCAGGCCCCGAAAAAGGGGGAGAGAAATAAATAGGACCGAACGGTAATCGAACCCGCTACCCTCGGACACAGCTGCGGACTTTTAGGGCACACGACCAGGTGCCGGTCCGGAACTTTTAGCTAAACTCGCCTTACATACCTAGAACTAGTTTACGTACACTACTAGCCTCGGACGCTATTGTCATACGTACGGAGTACGTTACACTGTTGACAAGTTGCGTTGAAAATTACTTTCAAAAACCAACAAAAATTTCCACTGAAATCAGAGGGGTCAGCTCACAACCACCCAGAAAATGGAGATTAACAACTCAACTTGTCTGTCACTAGTCCGACTAGACTAGAGAGAGATTCCACAGAACTTTTTGTAGTCTTGGTAATTCCTGCTGTCTTGGTCTTGGTCTGGTCTGTCTGTCCGTCTGTCTGTCTGTCTGTCCGTCTGTCTGTCTGTCTGTCCGTCTTGGTCTGTCTGTCCTTTTTGTAGTCTTGGTAAGTCCATTCCTGCTCTAACATTAATGTTAGAGCAGGAATGGACTCTTCTGTACCGTACCAAGAGTGCATACGGGGTTTTGGCTTGTTTTTTTGCAGGTGTGATGCTCTCTGGTGAACCCTATCCTGTTCATACGACAGTGGAATACACGCACTATCTGGTGCCGGACCTACTTGCCATAACCAGCGCGCCATACTACTGGGGTGTCATGGTAAGAAGGAGACAACCTGCATATTTGATGTTCCGTCAATATTTCATCTATTCTGTCGCGGAGCCTTCTGTTGGGTCAACTCGTATCCTTGATGTTTCAGGACCGGTTCGAAGCAGAGAAACTGCTGGAGAGCAAGGAGGAGGGCACGTTTCTGCTGCGCGATTCCGCGCAAACCGACTACCTGTTCTCGGTCAGTTTCCGTCGGTTCCAGAGAACGCTGCACGCGCGCATAGAGCAGCTGAATCACCAGTTCTCCTTTGACAGCTACGATTCCGGTGTTCACAGCTCTCCGACCGTTACGCAGTTGATTCAACACTACTCGGATCCTGGAAGGTACAGTAGGGAGGGAAGGGAGAGGGAGGGAGGGGGTTTGTATGGGATTGTGAATGGTGGGAAGTTTAAGATGGGTGAACGGGGTATAAGTTGAAACGTAGGGTACTATGGGGTAAAACAAGGGTACTATGGGGGTAAACTTGGACACGGGGGGTAACCCCGGACACCTAGTTTTTCTCAGCAACCATGCGGCCGATTGAGACAAGTATATTGCCGATCGATTCATTGAACTCTCCTCTTTCAAATGAGCTATAGTCTGGCCAATAGCAGTTGGCACCTGGACTCAAGGCGAGTTGCGTAGTTTGCATGTACTTCTGCTAAATAGGAGTACACGAAGCGTGGACAGAAATCCGCATTTGTAAATCTATTTTACGCAACACGCCTTGAGTCCAGGTGCCAACTGCTATTGGCCAGACTATACCATGTTCACCATTTGCTGAAGCGGTAAGTTCAGAAAAGCTTAGGTGTCCGGATTTACCCTACAGTACCCTACTAATTTATGCTGCAAGCAAAGGCCCTTCTATCTCCGTGTGTTATATTCTCATCCGCGAAAACACACACATGTATTTTGACGCAAATCAATGGCCTAGCCACCTATGTGAACACGACGTCATCCTCGTACCTTCCTCATTCATTGCAGATGCATGCTGTTCGAGCCGCAGCTCTCCAAGCCTCTCAACCGCAACTTCGTGTTCCCCCTCGCCCACCTGTGTCGCGCGGCAGTCAGTGCTCAACTGCACTACAACGACATACAGCACCTGCCCATCCCGCGCAAATTCAAGGACTACCTGCGCGAATACCACTATCGACAGCCAGTGCGCGTGCGAAATTTGGAAGGCAGTAATTGAGAAGTAATGCCGGATTCGTATAGCCGCTGCTTTGATGGCGTATGGTATATGTGTGTAGGGTACTATGGGGTAAACCTGGCCGTGTAAGGGGTTACCTATGTATAGTCTGGCCAGAGAGAGTTGGGACTCAAGTCGTACTGCGTAGTTTGCATGTATTACTTCTGCTAGATAGGAGTACACGAAGCACGGACAAAAATACGCATTTGTGAATCATTTTACGCAACGTGCCTTGAGTGGCATAGCCAACTCTTACTGCCGGACTATAGTACTGAAGAAAACTATTCTTTCTGCGATGGCCGGATTTACCCCATGATACCCTGCGTGTGTATGGTGAATGACAGTGAGAGGTGAGGTGAGACCTGAGATTTTAAACTGGATCACTTGGTAAGGGATAAGTGACATTTTGAAGTGGGGCATATACGCTTATCGTCAGGTTTTGTGGTGTTGTTGTGGGAAAGGAGGGTTTTGGGTATTACAGACTACAAAGTAGTTTGCATTTCATTTTTGGGAAAAAAAGGAGAGGCACATAAGCCGGTAACTAACTACTAGCAGATTGTGGATTGCTTGCGCATTACTTATGTGATTGCTATGAGAAGGATTAGCTAAACACTTGCTGGTTAGCTGAAGGTGGTGAAATCTTGCTTTTTCCTTTTACCTTTGTGTTTTTTTTTCATTTTTGGCTAAAAAAGTACCATTTACAACTGTCAATCACTTTTGCCTATTCTCTGGAGCTTATACCACATCAGTTTAGTTATTGGGAGAAGAGCGGATAAAGTAATAAGAGTAATAGGCCTAGGAAAAACTAGGCTAAATTTTTTATTACGTATGTACTGGGCAAAGGCAACTGTACAATTTGCTTGAAACACTCCATTGACATTTTCTGTCAGTCTGGACATGAGCATATTTTCGTGGAGTAAAGCGTAATTTATTCTGCTTTCCAATGCGTCGAAGTTTGTGTTTTTTTGTTAGGTTGCTCTGTGTGATGTAGAATTATTTTAAATTAAGGTCACACACTATAGTTTTCTGGGAGTCCGTGGATCATCCTTCTAGAGGTACATGCTTCATCCTTCTAGAAGTCCCTGCGTAGACGATGTGCTCTCGAAAGACTGCCGCTGTAGTCCAGCTGCAACTTCTCGTTGCGCATATATATAGGGGCTACTGGTTATGAAACATCATCTTCATGAGTTCACCCAAAAAACGTCAGACAACGTTATACCATACGAACACGTTTCCATCTCTCCTGGGCCAACGAAAGCGAGTTGAGAGGAGATCAAGATACCGATGGATAGCTTGTTACACGATCTCTTTGACGCGCCATATAGCGCCTCTTGAAACGGCCTATCCGGGCGCTATTCTTGATTGAAACGATAACTTTTTCAAACACGTTTTTTATGGATAACTTGCGTAGAGGCAACGTAGAGAGGCGCCGTAGGTTCCGATCGATTCCTCTCGTAAAGACGCGTTTAATGGTATGCCTCATGTTAAAAAATACCCAGCGGTTCCTTCGGAACACCCAAATCGCATGGTTTTTATGGTGTTCTTTGGCGTGTCGTACTGCGCCGAATACAGGAGCTTTGGCGCTGCAGTTTGGTGTACGTGTAGAGGAAGAATGATACTTTGGTATTCACATTATGACGGATCACTTTTATCTTGCGTACAACGGCTACGACGAAGCCTCAAATTTGGCTCCGAAACTATAGTGTGAGACCTTAAGATTGCAGTATGCTAACTGTTTGTAATACTGTTTATGTGAAGTCACTGTGTGTTTGTGATCTACGAAAATACTGATTGGTGTCTTGTGTGGTGTTTCGCCATAATATTTATTTTAGAATAAATAATTATAGGTGACATACGCTTTCTCATGTTTTCTCTGTCATCTATTCTTCCCTATGATGCCATGCTATTCCTTCTATTCCATATATTCCTGTCCGTGTACAGTAAATTCATTGGTGGCATAAAATGCTTTGAAACGATGCGTACATGTATGTTTTGAGCTGGAATGTCGACTGATTCTGGTATCAACCAGGAATGTACTTCTATCTTGAAAAGTTCCAATTTTGTCCGTGTCCTATCAACTTTCTCTTTTTGTTTTAGGTGGTGGGTAGTTTCTGGGTCACATAATATGGACCATTATTTTGGTGCTGTACAGAACGTTGTGCATTACCTGTAAATAGCATCTTATTTATCATGAGCTTTATCATCGGCTAATTGCATTATCTTTGTGCCATCTCAGGTGGTTTGTGTGGTGCAATTTTATCTGCAAGCAACAGGCAACTGCGGGTCAGTTTTGAAAAGGCGGAAGAAACCATGGCAATTATTCCCACAACGCGACAAGAATGCAATAGCAAATGGCAGTGGATTTCCTAGGAGGATGTGTGGGAGGTAAAGGGAGTTTCATGCCGACGTGTATGTACTATAGGGTACTATGGGGTAAAGTCGGCCACGGGGAATTTCGGCCACCTGAGGTTTAAGGCAATACCGTATTTTTGGGTGTATATCCCCCCTGAGTATATCCCCCCCCCCCCCCCCCCCCAGTGTATAACCCCCCATTGGCAAAACATAAATTTTGTCCTATGTATATCCCCCCTGGTGTATAACCCCCCATGTACTGGAAGGTACCTGACCTACCTATGTAAGCTGGTCATAAGCTAACTATAGCTGCTCCTACACCAAGCTACTATGCCTATAAGCTTAGGTGAGCGAGCATATCTTGTACTAGAATAACCCTGTTTTGACCGCGATTATGCCCTAAAACACGTACTTTTGACCTAAAAAACATGCCTCTACACACCTCTCACAAACAAAAATTTTGTCCCATGTATATCCCCCCAGTGTATATTCCCTCCCCCCCCCCCCCCCCCCCCCCAGTGTATAACCCCCATCAGACCTCTCGATTTTTGTATAGCCCCCTGGGGCTATACACCCAAGAATACGGTATATCTCGGCAACCCTGCAACCGATCCAGACAAATAGGATATCAATCGATTCCTTGAACTCTGCTCTTTCAAATGAGCCGTTTGGTTCATCAATTGCTGAAACAACAAGTTTAAAGTAGCCTAGGTGGCCGTATTTACCCTGTGGCCGACTTTACCCCATGGTACCCTACGTCATGCAAAAATAGGGAGTTAGGGCCGACGTGATTTGCGTTAACCCCCTCCGTAATCTCAGATGACCGCCTGACCGCAATATCCGCTTGCGGCCACCCTGCGGACTTGGCCGCCCATAGTCATGGTGTGACCCTCACGACTATATGCGGCCAAGGCCGTAGGGTGGCCGTATGCAGCCAGGCGGCCATCTGAGATTATGGAGGGGGTTAACCACGCGGGGGGGGGGTGTGCAGACGGACGAATTTTTGCTTGACGTAATTAGCAAAAAATTCCCGGAGGTAGCACAGTTTTCTGTGATTTGCAAGCTGTAGGGATACTGGGATGTCAGCATCCATGTGGTTTGTGGTTCGTTTGAATTATTTCATTCGAAACGAATTTTTATGCCACAAAATGATGACCCTATGATGACCTTCAGCTAACGGGTATACAGGTGCAAGTGTGATGTTTCATTTATGGTGGCTGGCTGGCTAATGAAACAGCTCTGATTTTGGTTGCTGAGATATGCAGCCCTGAAGCTTAGGTATCCGGATATTCCCATGGTCGGGTTCGGGTTTACTCCATAGTACCCTACATTATGAATGACGCTTTACCGCTACTACACGTGATACGTTTTACGCCATTACCAACTTTCACTCTCGCAATTTGTGCCTGTCTAGCTTTTTGTTCCTATCATTGCGCACAGTCGGCACAGTTGTCGATTTTCTTTCTTGCTTGCGTAGGCGGGATGTTAGATGAGAGTTTAGGAGTAAACACATTGCGCTGCATTGCATTTACGTATTGAAAAGCGAAGGGGTGTGGATACTTTACATGTGTGTGCGGTTTAGCATATATTTCTTAGTAGCTAGCTAGCTATGGCTGTACGCAGCTAACATTATTGAAGAAGTTACGTTATTGTATGCGTTCTGGCTTGCTTTATAGCGTGTTTCTTACAAGCTTTAGCAGCTGAAATGACTGAAGAAGAGGGGAAATGTCGGCTGAAACTATTCGCTTTCTTTGCTTGGGACATTTTGTTTTCGCGCATAGCACTAATGCTGTGTAGTATGGATAGTTTTATGAATGTATGATTAGTAAGAAGGGATTTGTAGGCTTTACGGTGCGAAGGGAAGCTACATAACAGCTAAACACGAGTAAACTTTAGCTCAGCTCAAGCAGCTTTCATTCAAGGGACATTCTCTTGCTGAACATTAGTAGGATTGAAAAGGGCAAAGTTTGGGTGTGTGCATGAATGAAACAGAAAGTTTTGAAGCAGCTGACAGTTTATTTACTGTAGAGGATAGCAAGGGCAAGGATATTGTTGAAACAGGGAGTAGACAAGTGAATGAAGAAAAATTTTTAAGTCAAGAGCGAAAATTGCTTGTGAGCTTGTAATGTAATTTTGGCCTGATGATAGAAGATATTGAAAGGGGAAAGAATTTGTGAAAAAAAAGAAATACAGTAGACCTGAGGCATGTCCTTCAACATCGATTACGGGCGACAAAATTATGTATGCCAAAAAGCTCTTTCTGATGCTTTGGCTTATGTTGAGGCTCTCCATACTGACCCGACAAAATATTCGTGGTGACGTGACATGACGCCAACTAAAACAGGCGATTGTTGCTTTCATTCTCTGTGCATGAATAAGACAAAGTACAGTACAGTACAGTGCAGTGCACGGCAATAAAAGCTGTCATAAGTCGGCAAAATGTGAAGATAAACCTCATTTTGGCTGCGCCAGATCATTTTATTGCCCCGGTTTTTGGGTTCTTGACGAAACTGTAAAGATACAACATTTATTCGCAGATGGACGTTAGGCCTTCTGGTAGTTTCCAAAACGACCTCGGACTCGTAAAAAAAGTCGGCAGCCGTTTTCGTTTTGCCGATCTCGTTGGCAAACACGGCTGATATTTCGGGGTAATTTGGACCACCTTTGCTATGGGGAAACCCAGCAAATACAATACAACCACCAGATAGTTATTCTCGCCCTAGTCAACTGAAAGTACAGGTTCGGTGTGCCGAATTTTTTTAAGCCCGGCCCAAATTACCCCCGCACTACTTACTATACAGTTTTCTCGAAGGTGGGTGTACTGTACAGTACCTCACAAGCGACGACCAATGAGTGTTTGTTTCTGTTTGAGTGTGTCCTTGTTTTGTTGGAACACGGCCAATGTTTTTTCCCTCCCTCATGTGGCGTGCCTGAGTGTTTGATTGAGGTGTGCCACGTGCATTTTCCTTCCGTGAATTAGAACTGTAACTCTAATAAGTTTGATGGCAATTAGAGAACAGCATATGGCATCACTATTGAGCTACATGGAAGGAAGGGTGTTTAGCGCGGCTTGGTTGCTACCGAATTGTACCTAAAGTGCTCTGTTGATAACATGTGATGGCATCCAACTGTACTGTTTGTGATGTCACTGGAGGATGAAGAGAAGCCGTTTTGGGCGGATTTTATCGCGGGACTTCTCGGAGGTCAAGGCTGATTAGTGGATACCATACAAATCAATACTTTGCCTGCTATAAGCTTAGCTGCTATGTCTTGTACTAGAGTTTATGCCCTAAACAAATACTTTTGACCACAAAATCGTGCCTCTACAACACAGCTCTCTCAAGCATAAATTTTGTCTCATTATATCCCCCCCCTTCCAATGTATATCCCCCAATGTATAACCCCATCAGACCTCTCGATTTTTGTATGGCCCCCGGGGGCTATACACCCAAAAATAAGTTACCCCACTGTACCCTACTGTGTATGTTCCTTCTAATTCAGGAGCGGCTGGGGTGGTGATCGGGCATCCGTTGGACACGGTGAAGGTGCGGCTGCAGACGCAGGGGGTGAATGGGGAGTACCGCGGCATCAGCCACTGCATCCGCTGCATCCTGCGCCAGGAGGGCCCCACCGGCCTCTACAAGGGCCTCAGCTCCCCGCTGGCCGGCCTCGCCGCCATCAACGCCATCTGTTTCGGGGTGTACGGCAACACGCTCAAGAGGGTGGATGACCCGACGGCGATACGGAATCACTGCATGGCAGGTAAGGAAGAATCGAGTCAGCATAAAAACCTGCAGCAGGAAATTTCAAAAATTGATTTTTTCCTTCGTTATGGACTAATCTTTGCCGCACCCGCCCTTTAACACAAACCTCGGTGTTAGCAACAAGTCGTTCAGCTGTTGTCGGTTTGTTGTCCGTTTATGTATGGGTGTTGTCAGTTTGTTGTCCCTTCGTCAACAAACCAACAACACCCATATAGGTACTGTATATGAACGGACACCAATTACAATAACGCCAGGTCGCGGTATGTGTCAAGTTAGACTGTTTCTTTTATTATCTCTTCTGTGTTAAAGGCATGCTGTCCGGCTTCTGTCAGTGCTTCATCTGTTCGCCGATGGAGTTGGCGAAGCTGCGGGTGCAGATTCAGCACGATCCGCAGGTGCGCACGGCCTACTCCGGCCCCCTGGACTGCTGTCGCCAGGTGTACGCGGAGAGCGGGGTGCGGGGCTTGTACAGAGGCCTCGGGCTCACCATGCTGCGGGACTGTCCGGCCATGGGCGTCTACTTCGCCAGCTATGACCTGATCACGAGGAGGTTGGGACCGCCGGAAAACCTGACGACGCTGCAGCTGCTGAATGCTGGAGGTACGTATACGTATGGAGGTAGGTGTAGGGTACCATGGGGTAAACCCAGCCATGGAGTTAAACTTTGAACTTGTTTCGGCAAAAAAATGTACAAATAGCTCATTTGAAAGATGGAGAGATCAAGGAATCGATTGCTATCGCATTTATCTCAATCGGTTCATAGGTTGCTGAGATGTAGGCAGCCATTAAACTTAGATGACCGAATTTCCCATGGCCGCGTTTACCCCATAGTACCCTATACATACCATTCGTGGCAGGTAACCCTGCCAACTTTACGTTTCGCCTTTCTCTCATGTTTAACTCTCACCGATATGGTCTGGACCGCAGGAGCCCGCGGGCCCCCTAGAACCAAACGGAAGCGCCGGTGGAAAAAGAGAAAATTATTGCTTCGACCAATGACTGCGGGGGGAACCGCGGGCCCTGCGGTCCAGCTAGACCATATCGGAGAGAGTTAAATCTGTTTTTCTTTCAGGCATGGCCGGCGCGCTCTCCTGGCTGTTAACCTATCCGCAGGACGTGCTGAAATCCCGCTATCAGGCGGACGGAATCGGCGGTGAGTGCAAGTACAGCGGCTACTGGGACTGCCTTAAGCGGACGTACGCAGAGGGGGGATGGCGCGCGTTTAGCCGAGGCTTGGGAAGCACCCTGTTGCGCGCCGTGCCTACCAACGCCGTAACCTTCCTCACTGTCGAATGGGTGTTCAGGGTGTGCAACGCGCTCCTGCTAAGAAATGAAACGCACGGATTGGCAGAATGCCCCGACCCCGACCACCATTTCCATTCACACCATTGGGACGACCATCACCTGTTCTTCCCTTGGCCCGACACTCTGTTGGAACCCACAGGGCCCAACGTGCCAGGGCCTTGCGTGCATTATTCGAAGTTTCTGTGAGTGGGATGGAGGAGTGGCTTTTTATTATTTAACGGACGAAGAGCGCGTAAGATTGCTGAGGATTTGGGGAAGAATGTTTCACTGGTTGGATGGCCGATTTGGTGCGATGATGAGAGACGTATGCTTTGGAGATGTGGCATTGCTGGCTTGATGCTGCTGCTATGTACTGTATGGTCTGCAAGTTCTGTTTCTGCTGAAAATTTCTCTGACTTTTGGAAGAACCACTTGATTTCCGTCTTTCGCCAATGCTTTTTGTTGTAAATTTAGTGTGGATGAAAAGTCTGCGACGAAATTTATCGAGAAAGAGGAGCAAAATGTTTTCAAAGACAGCTTGCTCATATTCTGTGGGCCTCTTCATACATATTGTACACTGTCTGTGTCTTTGCTGCTCTGTGCATACTATTCTTCTCTTCTGTCTTATGTATTCTTGCTCTTATAAGGTGCGAAATGCATAATCTGATGATTGAGGAGTAATTCTTGATGGCACGAGGTAAGGAGTCCGGGTTTTGGTGCTGAGATACTGATGATAAGATAAGTAATGGATAAGTGCCCTTGGTAGCTAAATTCAGGGCTGAGAATTTCATGCGTAGTCTACTGTGGATAGCGTGTACCAAGATTGCACAATACACTGATTTATTGTGGCCTCATTTTGGAAGAATGAATCTGCTACTAGATATCAATAATTTTACGGTCCGGTGATTTGTGATAAAAATTGTGTCATTATTTATTACTGTACGTACTGTACACTAAGATTTGATGCAAATCTAAGTTATATATGGCTACAGTATCATGCCCTAGAGGAGAATTTTATCGTTATTTTTTAGTAATTGTTATTTTTGCAAAAAACATGCAAGAGAGGGTTATGGAAACTTATCGAGCATTCTGTTTCAAACGAGTTTTCGTAAATAAAGTAGCATTATTGCATCTGTACCGGAATTATTATTTTAGGTTGCCCTCTTGCATTCACCTCAGAGAATAAATGAATAAATTTTACTGTTATGCCACCAAATGCAAAGCAAAAACAAAATACATGACAGATCTGTCGGATGCAAAGATGCAGCCGGGAGCACATACTGTGGAAACCGCACATGACGGATTACCCGTCATCAGCATTAGTACCTAAACCAGCAGCTCAAAACATCGAATCACCTTGTCCAAAAAAGCCAAAAATATAACCGTTTGGGGCCAAATTGGCTCTCTTATGATCCCCAGTGTTGTTTTTACTTTTTAACCTAGGTGGCTGGACGCTGGAGCCTGTTACATTGCATGTGCAATGGGCCAAGCTCCTAACAGTAGGAGAGGAGTTTGTGTGCAATGTAGTGATGTCAGAGTAAAATTCTGGGTAACTTTACCTGGGCTACCTGGTTGATTTTTGACTGGGTAACTTTACTTTACTTTACCTAGAGCGAAAAACGTTTACCCAGCTTTACTTTTACCCAGAGCTGAAATTTCTTACCCAGGTAAAATCGAAGGTCATCCAGGTAAGTATGTAGTACTTACCTGGGTAAAAGTCTGCCTATTCTTCAGTACTTACCCGGGTAATTTACCCGGGTAAAAGTATGTAGAAGGAAGCTCATATCAAGAAATAGTGCAGTTTCATAGCAAGACGTCTTTAAAGATGTAGCTTTTGGCGTGGTGTAGGAATATAAAGCAGTTACTGACACCTTCAGAATGGTGCAGTGGTGCATAAATTTCATTGTATCAATGGTAGACACCTAATTATGGCATTTATTTTGACTGTATGCGCATAAAATATGGGAAAATTCAGGTGCGATTTTACCCGGGTAACTTTCTCAGATGCAGTTTACTTTACCTGGATGGGCTTGTGCTGGGTAAAGTTACCTGACTTTACCTGGGCTGATGCGTTGCTGGGTAATTTTACCCGTACTTTACCTGTTCGAAAAAGACCCAAGTTGACATCACTAGTGCAATGAGGCCGAGGCCTCATTCAAGAAGCCCCTCCCCTTCTAAAACTTTGAAAAGTCTACTGTACATAATTTCTACTTTCAGAAAGCATGAAGAAACATGATGTTTCATCACGTATTCAGCAAGAAGGTGCTAATTTGCCCGTGGTTACCTGCGGGTGGGCACTCTTTGTTCTATCGGAAGAAGTCGGGACTTGTTTTTGCCACAGAAAATTACTACGTTTGGATATTTTGAGCCGCTTACATACGTACACTGTTAAACAATCGTACACTGTTGTAAATAAATACAACACAGCCAGACCTTACTTAGGGTACATATTTTTGCTGTTTATCGAAGTCGAAGTATATGGCTGAGATAATGTACGGCTACGCTACAGTACTGGTAGTTTTTTCTGTCGCATTCGGAAATGAAAAGAAACGGATCAAATTCAATTATGGTTATACCAGCGCGTCGCTTTTGTAACCAACAACACAAACACCGCCGGTTTATTATTATATTTTGGAAACAAAAGGAACATGATATCGCTACTGCATTTTTATTTCTCCTCACTTGAGATTTCTTCAAACTCAATAAGAAGGCGACCTTGACCAACAGTATTTATTTTGCACGTGTAATCTGTTGAAAAAGCTGCCAAAAGAAGGCATGGACCTTGCTACCGTAGTATTCGTGATGCTGTCATCTTTCTCTTCACTGCTTCTGTCCATGACCCATGGACAACCAGTGGGCTTTGCTGCCCTCTACAATTCCTCTGTGGACTGCAGCCAGCAAAGTGAATCCGCAGAAAATAGGAAAGGATTGGTGCAAATGATTATGGAAGATTATAGCAGGTACGGTAGCCTACAGTATAGCGTATACGGTAATTTACACCAAAAAGGAAATTTTGAGATTTAGGAAATTTCGGAATATTGGAATAAATTTTTCCTAAAATGTCATCTGTCCTAAAATAATTCTTAAAATTTTGGGATTTAGGAAATTTCTGGATAGGAGAAATTTTTTCCTAAAATTTCATCTGTTCTAAAGCTAATTTTCTTGCAGCATCAAAACTCCAACGTCTCATCCTAACCCAAATTGCCCCAACCCAAATTAAAAATTCATACCCTATTTCTATTGCCGTTTTTCTCTTGCAGAAATAGCGTGCCCGATCCACCGGTAGAGGTTGGTGTCGAAGTGACCATCCAAGACGTATCTTCGATGAGCGAAATGACCAACAGTTTCGTCGCAGATTTCTGGATCAGTGCGATTTGGTTGGATCGTAGGCTGCGCTTCGAACATTACGCGCCCTGTCGCAAGAACCTCTCGTTGGATTATGCGATGGAGCCGAGAATTTGGACACCCAACGTCTGCATTGTGAACAGCAAGAATACGAAGGTTCACCAGAGTCCGAAACCCAACATTCTGCTCTTGATATTTCCAAATGGGACGGTCTGGCTGAATTATCGAGTCAGAGTTGAGGTAAACAAGCTTTTTCAATGTAAAAATTTGGATTACGGTAGGTAATTATAAATTTTTGCAAAATGAATTTTGGTGATGGTGATAGGGCAGTATTGCATTATTGTATTTTATTCGTCCTACAGTAACCTGTAACTGTAGAATACGGTAGTGCATCTTTTCTTTGAAATTCTATTAGAATGACGTAATGAAACAAGAGCGAGGCCATCACAAATAATAAATAAATAATAAAAATAGGCCTAATAAATAATATTATATAAACAAAATTTTTTTAAATAATTAGGCTACTGTAAATGAATAAAAATAAATGCAGCTAAAATAAATGAACGTAATATTTCACATTTTAGGCACCTTGCGAAATGGATCTAACCAATTTTCCACTGGACGTTCAGTCATGCCAATTGCAGTTTGAGAGTTACTCCTACAACAAGGCTGAGGTGCAGCTGTATTGGTTGGATCCAGCCGTGTCGCTGATCAAAGAGTATAATTTGCCTGACTTCAAACTGCACAATCATTCCCACATGAAAGCTTCGTACGAATACACGGCGGGTGTATGGGACCAACTTCAGGTAAAAAAACCAAAAAATAATAAAAAATAAAAATAATAGTATTGAAACATTTTTGAATGGTTATTTATTTTTTCAGGTTGACTTGAAATTTCGCCGCCTATACGGCTTCTACATTCTGCAAGCTTATCTTCCAACATATCTCAGCGTGTAAGGAAAAAACAAGCAGAACTGTCGCATCGATGTTACAATATGAGCCAAAAATCAAGAAATTTGTTCAAGCGTAGTTTTTTCCAAATTTTTCAGCTTCATTTCTTGGATTGCATTTTGGGTGGACACGAAAGCCCTGCCAGCTCGCATTACCCTTGGAGTCAGCAGTCTTATGGCGCTTACGTTTCAGGTAATTTTGTTTACCTACAGTACATTACTTATTTTTATTGCTTACCGTTCTTTATACTTTGCTTTGTAACTTCAATTAGGTACAAATCAAAGTGTACTATGAACATGGAACACCCTGTACCTATGCTTTCTTCAGTTCGGCAACATCGTTCGCAATCTACCGCGTGTTTCCTATGTGAAAGCGATCGACGTCTGGATGTTCGCCTGCGTCGGCTTTATCTTTCTCAGCTTACTGGAATTAGCCGTCGTCGCGTTCAACGACAAACTTTCTGAGATCAAGAAACGCCAACTGGCCCTACATCAGAAGCAACAAAATTGACCCAGGGCAGTTTAGGCGATATTTTTAATTTTATCTTAATTTTTATTTTAATTTTTTATTTGGGACATTTTTGGACGTAAATTATTTTTAGACATCAAAGTCGAGAAAAAATTCTGAGCGTGTTGGTGGATATTTTTGCGGCTCAAAAGGGCAGAAGTTTTCACCCTTTACAATACCGTTCGAAGCATTCATATTCATTGGATTTTATCCTAATTTTCTCTGAGGGAAAAAAACCTATTTTTCTCAAAGCCTCAAGGCCTGACCCGCCTAAATTGCCCTTTAGGCTCTTCTGATTCTGCCCAATTTGGACAGCCTGGAATTCGAGGGCTGTCCCATTCCGACTGGAAGTCCCACCATGTCTCGAAAGTTTCCGCAGCAACGAAGACGGCACTCGTCCGGAGAAAAGACTGGGGCGACACCTGGCGCCGGCGATTCGAAACCGAGCACCGTGGGAGCGAACATCGATCGCGTTTCCAGCACACTCTTTCCTTTGGTAAAGCATATACCCTAGGCCTATTGCGGAAAAGGGCTAGATATTTTCTCTTGTGTCAAACAAAAAGTAATTCTCTCAAAAGTGTAAAGTGAGAATACCGTAGATACTGTACGTTACGTACAATACGATTTTGGATATTTTCAGGCTTTTACTCTATTCAATGTTTGTTACTGGTGGTATTATCTGGCGAGAAGCGAAGCAGACAAAAACAAGTGATTTATTTTACCGTATACATTATGTTATTTACTGGTTATTTTTGGTAAAAAAGTACCCTACATACTAATGTTAATATGTAGACAACTTGACCGGAAGACTTAAAGCTGGATTTGTCGAAACATTCGCTTTGTTTGTCTTTACTTGCTTCCCTTTCTGCATCCGCACTCTCGGCAAGCTACTACTGTACTACCTAATGAGCCTTTTGCCTCTTTTCTGCTAACGAGATCCAGATTTGCCAGCCAGCCGCTGGGCTTTTGAATGGATTGCGGATGCCATCATCTTTCATCATTCATTAGCGTCTTCCGCTACGTAGCTTTCGCAGCTTGCAGCTTACGAGCATTTGCGCAAAGAAAAGGTCAAAAGTGTTGCGCTCTCTCTCTTATCGCCGCACTTCCGGAGTTGGCACGCACGCGCAATCTCCCCTTTCATCAACTGGTAGCAAGCGGTGCTGCTTCTTCTTTTCAGTTTTAGAAGCAACGAGCGTCTTCTTTAGAAATGACGCTGATTGATTAGATTAGAAACGGCCTTGCAGGTAACGTACTTGTACGTACGTACGTGTACAAGCTGACTGGCTAACCCAATGAAATCTGTTGAAAGAAAAGCCTGAGAGCACAATAACAAGCCTTCATTCTAGAAAAAGGGGCATTTCTTTCTATTCGAATAGGGTGTATTTTTTATGGTTGAGAGACCAATTCATATTAAGGTAGGTGTAAATTTTAAAGGTTTTAGGGTTTTTGTTTTATGGTTTGCTTTCTTTTTCTTTTTGAAAAAGCGAAACTCCAGCGGATAAGCTTTTTTTAATTTGTTTGCTTTAAGAGAAAGACTTTATTTGAGTAAATTGTATTAGGTATATAGAGGTAAAAATTTATACATACTGAAGTATTTCTAAATACCACACAAATGAATGTTTTTGCAAATAGGGCATGAGCATGGCATAGCACATGGCATGGCATGGCATGGCTTGCTTGCTTCAGTTTATTTGGGGATTTGCAATGGTTTAAGCTATAAGCTCAAAGTTGATTGTTTTAGCATACGTAGAGAAATGTGGTCAGTGTCAGTCAGCAGCACACCAGCTTCGGGCAGCTTCGCTGCCCTTGCTGGCTTTGCTGAAATAGCTAAGGTATAAAGCTGATTCAAAATGATGCCCATTCTGTTTCTACACTGCACAAAACTATTTCCTACACACAGATCCTACATCATCTTTTAAATGCGATGTCAGGTAGTATTGAGAATTATGCAGACAGGGGGGTAATTTTCAGTTTTGCGTTGATGACGTGAGTTGATAGCCAAACTAATTTTAAGTATTTTACAAAAAGACCGGGTCCAAAATTCGCACCCAGTCCTGAGATATAAGGCCTCAAAGTTGACCACAATTTGACCCTGATTTTTCACTTTTTTCATCCTAAAATGGGCGTAAATAACCCCACAGTGGGGCTTTGGCGCTATAAATTTGCATACACATAGACCCTATGGGGATACATGTTCAGACAAATTTTGAGCTCTCTGGCCCTCTTGGTTCAGAAGTTAAAGCTGTTTAAGCTAAAAATCCGAAAATTGGAATTTTTCCCTTATTTTCAAAATTTTGAGAGAGTAGTCAATAATAATATAATAATAATAATAATAATAATAATAATAATAATAATAATAATAATAATAATAATAATAATAATAATAAATAATAATAATTGCTATGGGGTAAACCCAACCATGGGTAAATCTGACCACCAGTTTCATAGCAGTATAGCATTGCGTACCCCAGTAACCAATGGACCAATTAAGACAAAATATTATATCAGTTGCTTCCTTGAACTTTCCTCTTTACGAGCTATTTATTTGGTTCATCATTTCCTATTATTTATGTATTTATATTTATTTATTATTTATTAATTTCATTATTTATTTGGTTCATTTGGTCCATCAAAAGAGCTTAGGTGACCAGGTTTATAGGTTTAACCCAAAAATGTACTAAAAATTAAATATTGATATAAATATTAATTAAAATATTAAATATTAATTAAATATTAAATTTAAATAGTACAGAAGAAGTAAATATTAAATTTAAATACAAATAATCTTAGATATTCATATTAAATAATAATATTCAACATTTTTAAATATTTATGTTAAATAATAAAAATAAATATTTAATTAAATAACTAAAATGTATTTATTTGGTTCATCATTTCCTATTATTTATTTATTTATATTAGATTTATTTATTATTTATTTATTTCATTATTTATTTGGTTCATTTGGTCCATCAAAAGAGCTTAGGTGACCAGGTTTATAGGTTTAACCCAAAAATGTACTAGAAATTAAATATTGATAAATATTACATATTAATACAAATAATATTAGATATTCAAACTAAAATGTATTTATTTGGTTCATCATTTCCTATTATTTATTTATTTATATTAGATTTATTTATTATTTATTTATTTCATTATTTATTTGGTTCATTTGGTCCATCAAAAGAGCTTAGGTGACCAGGTTTATAGGTTTAACCCAAAAATGTACTAGAAATTAAATATTGATAAATATTACATATTAATTAAATATTAAATGTAAATACAAATAATATTAGATATTCATATTAAATAATAAATATTCAACATTTTTAAATATTTATGTTAAATAATAAAAATTAAATATTTAATTAAATAACTAAAATGTGATTACACATTTCCCAGCAATAAAGCAAACAACAAATCTTTCCCAAAGTACCAACAACTATTCATATTATTTCCCTTGGCTATTGATATGCATTCATTCGGTTGTGTTGTTTCACTTTCATTCAATCTACATGCATATCTGCACAAATTCTCTCTGATATACAAGCATTTCTGCTCAGTCTCTCAGTTATGCAAGCATTTCTGCTCAGTCTTTGTGGCATACAAGCATTTTGTGCTCAGAGTCTTTGATATATGAGCATTTCTGCTCAGATTCATTGATAGACAAGCATTTCTGCTCAAGAGTCTTTGATATACGAACATTTCTGCTCAGATTCATTGATAGACAAGCATTTCTGCTCAAGAGTCTTTGATATATGAGCATTTCTGCTCAGATTCATTGATAGACGAGCATTGCTGCTCAGATTCATTGATAGACGAGCATTGCTGCTCAGATTCATTGATAGACAAGCATTTCTGCTCAGAGTCTTAGATATATGAGCATTTCTGCTCAATCTCTGTGATATACAAGTATTTCTGCTCAGATTCTCTTACATGTGAGTATTCTGCTCAGATTAGCCATTTTGGGTGACACATCTCCTGTAGATACTAATCACAAAAAATCGCACATCACATTGCACATACAATGCACACAGAGCTTAAAAAACAAAGCACAAATCACACAAAATATAGAAACACAAAGCAACATAACACCAAAAATATATAATTGGGCTTAGGGGAAGAATGAAGCACACAGTGTAAACGAAGGAGGCAATCCCAGACTCATATTCGCCCCATTTTATTGGGTTTTTCGATTCCCCATTTTATTGGATACCCATTTTATTGGGTTTTATGAAACCATTTTATTGGGTTTTATGAACCCATTATAATGGGTACCCAATAAAATAAAAATAAAATAAAATAAAAATTCATAAACCCAACAAAATGGGTTCATAAAACCCAATAAAATGGTTTCGTAAAACCCAATAAAATGGGGAATCGAAAAACCCAATAAAATGGGTTCGTAAAACCCAATAAAATGGGTTTGTAAAACCCAATAATAATGGGTACCCAATAAAATAAAATAAAAATAAAATAAAATAAAATATAAATCGATAAACCCAATAAAATGGTTTCGTAAAACCCAATAAAATGGGGAATCGAAAAACCCAATAATATGGGTTCATAAAACCCAATAAAATGGGTTCGTAAAACCCACCCAATAAAATGGTTTCGTAAAACCCAATAAAATGGGTACCCATTATAATGGGGAATCGAAAAACCCAATAAAATGGGTTTGTAAAACCCAATAAAATGGTTTCATAGAGCCCAATAAAATGAGTACCTAATAAAATGGGGAATTGAAAAACCCAGTAAAATGGGGCGAATATGAGTCAGGGATTACCTCCTTCATTTACACTGTGTGCTCCATTCTTCCCCTAAGCCCAATTATATATTTTTGATAGCACAAATAGCAAAACAAACAAAACAAATAAAACAAATGTGACAGGTCTTACCAATTATTTGTTGTATCAAAATCAGAAGCACACAAAGAAAATATTCCTTGTCCACAGCATTAGGCAGAATTTTGACAGCAGCATCTTCAAAATAGATGATGAAATAATCCAAAGCATCCATAAACACAGCAAACCAATTCTTCTGAACACACCTGCTCTTTTCTTCTAAACCAGGAAAACAGTATAGCAATGCACCTCTGTATAAAAAGGGAATGGAAATAGGAAAAGCGAATAAATAGAAAAGGAAAATAATAAATAATAAATACCAATATTTCCCTGTTTCACAAATGCAAAAATAACGATTATGAAATCTCAAATAAATAAAAAAATACAAAAACATTTCTGGCACAATAAAAAACACAAACAGCAAAAAATTATTTTTCACTTCAAAACCAAACAACGATTACGAAATAGTCACAATACTAACACCAATCATCAAATAAATACAAAATATAATCAGCAAAAATACAAACACGGCAGCAAATACACCAAAACACAAAATATAATACGAAAAAAAACAAACATGCCAGCAAAAACAACAAAACACAAAAATTGCCTCTTTTACAAACGATTATGAAATATGAAGCAAATACAACAAAAAAACCTACCACTTTCCTTACCAGTTCAAATCGTCAATAGAACAGCAAGCCTTCCCTTCCAATCCAAACAAAGGGAACGATTACGAAATTCCACCAATGATAACATCAACCAGCAGACGCCTTCACCAACACAATCTCTCTTCACATTGCTGAAAGCATAACAATAAAGAACAACTACTCTTGCTGCCAACTCACGTGAATACTCAAAGCTGATTGGATAATTCATAATGACGTCATGACGTCATCCCGCTGGCCCGACAAACCTGCTCTAGCAGCAAAAAATAAATGACGTCATATAACGTCATCCCGCTCGCCTGACAAACAGCCCTGCTCTAGCAGCAAAAAATAGAATTTATTCAAGAGGGGCTTTTGGCTGATTTTACTCAACTGGCGCGATGAATGAGTGGATAAGTTGCGCGCGTTATAATCGGAAGGTCCGTGGCTCCAAACTGGCCTGAAACAAAGGGGAATTTTTTCAGATCATTTCCGCCTACTCCACTACTGATCTTTTCCAACTTTAAGAAGCTTCAACACAGGTCGCCAAAATTTACTACTGAGCCAATGGTTAAGGCTTCGGCTATGTTTAACGCGTACTTACATGAAAACGTATGTTCCTATGATGAACGAATTACGTACGTGGTTTCCAAAAAGTAACACCATTAGACTCCAGCGCAGTGGCGCTGGAGTAAAAACAAGAGCCCAAGGCAGAGCGCAGAAGATACATCGAATTTAGGAGATAACGATAATCTTTTTGTGCGGGGCCGCTTGAAGAAGGTGGAAGCAGAAGTGTAATTTGGAAAGAAAAGAGCCTCGCTGCTTCTTCTTGTCCTTGGGTAGTGTAGCACTTGGAAGCGAGTCAAAAGCTTGTTCTGTCTGAACGAAACGCGCAAAAGTTTTTGCTGTGTTGGTTTTTTTCAACTTCCAATTTGCATTCTGCCCCCTGGCTCGTGGATTTGTACCAATTTGCATAAAACAAGTATCCCATTGGAAAACAACAGAGAATTTATCGTGCCGTGAGAGGAAAAAGGCAGCTGGCCTTCAAACGCTATTTTGTGTTTGACCTGTCTCGTTCGTCTTAAAGTGTGTGTGCGTAAAATTATACGTACAGTCTCAAAAATAATGTACCTTGGAGCTGAAGAAAGCAACTTTTTCCTGACCAACCATCATTTATCCATGCAGCTATCGCCGCGCGGAAACTCTCAAGCGAATCAGCAATTTCTTCCTACTTCCGCTTTTTCCGCACCAGCTGGAGACTACCATCATCATTCGTCTCATCATCGCAGATCCAGACACAGTTGCAGCACCATCACAAGTTCAGCTGGAGGTTCTAGTACGTTTCCAGAGATTAGTGGGAGCCTAATCTCATCTCCTCGTAAGAATGCGCCGAAAAACGGTCAGCAAAAATACGGGAAGGGTACTATGGGGTAAACCCGGCAATGGGAAAATCCGGCCACCTAGTTTCAGGGGCTGCATGTCTCAGCAAACAGTGGACCGATTGAGACAAAGATATCAATCGATTCCTTGAACTCTTCTCTTTCAAATGAGCTATATGGCTCTCATCATTTTTGCTGAAACACCAAAGTTCAAGGAGCTTAGGTGGCCGCCGGGTTTACCCCACAGTGACAGTACCCTATAACTTACGTACCACTTTTTACCTTCTGCCTTCTGCTGTAGAATGAGAAAACGGAATGAATATCTAATAATGCATCTTTACATTTTATTTCAACCTCCACTGACTCCGGGTCATCTCACGAATTTGATGTTTCATTTTCAGTACGCATTCGCAGTCACAGTCGGTTGCGCAGCGCTCCAACGGCGAAAGTCTCTCCGCAACCCATTCCAACCAATAGCAACACTGGACCACAACCGATGATGCCGTCGTACACCTCAGCCATCCCATCTCTACTGCCCACCCCACTGGCAACCCCATCACCTCGACACTACAATCGCCATTATCACCAACACCATCGCAGTGGTTCATCTGGCTCCAGTCAGCATCCTCAACAGAATGGGTTAACGAGGAACTGCAGCGGGGGAGTGGGCAGCTTCTTGTTAACCCTTCGCGCAGCAACGCCGACCCCGACGACAGAAGGACCGACTTTAGAGGAGAGGGAGGAGAGGCAGCCGGGGTTGTACGAGTTCACTACTTTAACCCCGCCACCGGAAGCGCTGCTGGGGCTGTCGAGGAGAAGCGCGAGTCCGAGATGCAACTTGAATCTTGCTCCCGAGAGCAGCCAGGTACGGTACGTACGTAACTGAAGCCTGAATGGCGACGACTGTTCAACTGTCATCCTACTACTATTTATGTGTCTATTGGTCGTATTATAAGACGTTGGCAGTCGACTGTGGCTATGGCACACAGCCTGTGTCGGACTTTACAGTATGCGATAGGTACGTGATGACTTAACGTAGGTTCTGGGTCTTTGTCTTTTTTTAGCTTCCACTGCACGCTCTGAGCTCTTCTGATCTCTCTTCGTCTCCTCGCTACGCTTGCCCAGTTTTGGATCAGCCGCAATCTTTGCGCGCTCATCAATGCTCGCGGGTAATGAATGAATGGCCCATTCACAACAGAAACATGCGCTTGGCGTATGTCCGGCATGTCCATGCCTGGACGTCGACACAGTGCGCCTTTAAATCTGACGCCAACATGTTTTGTTTTGTTTAGCCGTCTTTATCCGCACTGGTTCCGAGTCCTGATCTTTTGGATGGCGCAGTGGTTCTGAATCGTCGTGAGTCCCCGACCCCTCCTTCACCACCCCGTTCTTGTTCTTCTCGCAATTCAAACCCCAATCATTCACCACCCATAGGCAGAAGCGGAACACCAGAAACCACGCGTACACGAGTGGCGGAGCACGCAGAGTTGATCCACAATCTGCAGGCAAGTTTTTATCCCATCAATTTGAAGCATTTTTGGCCGGAAACTATTGACCTTTATTCTGCCTACATTTTTCAGGCAGCATGCGTATTTGATAATTTGGTTGGACTGATGGCCTAACTTTTTCAAAGTCCATCTTTATTGGATAATGTTTACTACCTCCCGTAACTTCTTTGGCTATTTTAGACTGATAAAGCCTACAGGTTTGAGGCCCCATCATGGCCCGCCATCCTGCCATAGACTGTGTAAGTGCGGCCTAATTTTTTCAGGCGCATCTTCGAGACGTGGAGAGCCGACTTCAGGTGACGGAACACACGAGTCGACCAGTGACTCCCTTTAACTACCCGATTGGCGGCGGTAGTCAGGTTGCTTCACAGAATGGCTATCAGCTGGTGCAGAGCGGTGCAGAACAGCAGATGGAGGTGATGAGGCTTAGGAGTCAACTGGAGACGGCAGAAACGGAGCTTGCGCACTCGCATTTGGCGCAAAATCAGGCGGAAGGCGCTCTAGTGGCCAAGGAAAAAGAGCTGGAGGTTGCCAGATGCAGGTAACGTGGGGTACTGTGGGGTAAACCCGGCCATGTGGTAATCCCGGCGAGAGTTTGTTCTTTGAGCAAATGGTGAACTAAATTGCTCATTTGAAAGGAATGATATTACCGTACCGTATGTTAGTGAGTCTCAATCGGTCCATTGGTTGCTGAGATAATATGCAACCCTGAAACCTTTGGTGGTCGAATTTTCCCATGGCGGGGTTTACCCCATTGTACCATAAACGTACTCTTAAAAAACAAGTGACATTATTCGAGATGATACAATTTGCAGCATTGTTTGCAGACTGAAGGATACCGATGCAGAACTGTCGTATTGGCGCGGAATGGCTGAGGAGACGTCGGCTTTTCTGGCGGAGAGAGAGAAGAGAATTGCGGAGATGGAGAAGACTGCTCCATCTCCACAACCCTCCTCATCCAGTGCGCATGATGACCGACAGCAAGCCATTGAAGAAAGAACGAGGGACCTGGAACAGGAATTGGCCTTTGCGCACCTCCAGCTGGAGAGCTGGCAGATGGCGTTGACTGCGAAGGAGATGGAGTTGGAGCAGTTGGTGGCGGAGAAGGGGCAGGTAAGTTTGGAACACCCTGTAGAAGAGAGAGTGATCATAGATGCTAGTCTAGGTACCTACTGTTGTATGTAAATGTGGGGCCTTGGCTACCACCGGTCATACGGTAGGTTGGGCAGTAAAAATCAAGAAGAAATAACGGAATTCCCTATGTAATGCCGATATGCCAAGTTGTCATGCCTACATAATGCCCAATAATTGATAAAGATGCAGCAACTTCATTTAACATCTCATCCCCCTTTCCCACAATCATGCCAAATAAGTAACGTTTCAGAAAACTACCCGTCTTTTCAGGAAAACCCGCAGCTACAATTCCATCCACCCTCCAGTCCTCCAGATCGCAGCAGCTTAGACCCAGCTCACCCCAAATGCAGTGGTACGACCATGAGCAAGAAGAGCGCAGACCTGAGGCGGGAACTTCGAAGACAAAAGGAGCTGATAACCCGATGCGAGCACTTCGTCGGTTGCTTTCTCGACACCCTAAAACGCTTACGGAGAAGGGAACAGCCGGCGGTGGACAAAGTTCTTTGCATCGGAGGTATGCACAAGTTACGGAAGACCCTGTACATAGTAGACACGAAACGCTTTTACTGTACATATGTACTTGTACTGTAGGGTATGTACTTGTACATACTGTAGGGTATGTACTATGTACGTAGGTTGAGCGAAAGTTTCCGACTAGTATGTGACCGAACAAAAAGGGAAGAGAAATTATTGGACCGGACGAGAATCGATTCGATACCGCTTTAGCTACGTAGCCTATACGTAAATTCTCCCTAAGTACAACATACCGTAGGTATATGTAGGAGTACGAACTAAGAAGAGTTGTACACAATATTGGTCTTGAGTCTGGACAACTAGGTACATAATACATCCGTACGTACAGTACTACGTACTTTGGTATATACTGTACGTACCGTATGCACCTCAATGGTGTCATTTTATTACGTTACTGTATCTGTTTTTGAGTAATTATTACGTATCTTTCAGGTCCCAAGAAAGGATCGGTGTTGTTGTCTGAAGAAGAGAAAGCTCTGGAGCTGAGTCAAGTGGCCAGCGGGAACACTGCCGCTCTGCTGCAGCTGGAACAGTCGGTATGCGAACTGCAGCGACAGATCAGCAGCTATTCCACCACCGTAGTTGCAGACTGGATAAGCAGCAAACAGTGAAGATGATCACCTATTTGTATCGACGGGCGCTTATGAGGACCAGAATCGTTCGGTTTACCATTACCATTAGCGGGTTTTATACTACTGTACTGTGCTGTGCTGTATACTAATGCGTGCGTAATGTTGTTTATTGCGTGGGTACGTCATGCTTACATATGCATACTGTACAATATGTACGTCATACGCTTTATCTTTTGTCGACTTGGATTCTAATCCAAAGTTCACCGTGCTCTTCTGTGTACTGATTCATGCTGCTAGGGTACAAGCTTGGCTTTTGTTTCAATACAATAAAGTATAATTATGTATTCCTTTATACAGTACATTCTAAACTTCCAAACAAAGCGATTAGATATCGTTTTCATTGTGATAAGAAACATAAAAGAAAAGGAAACAACATAGCAAATCAATAAATCTCTTCGCACTTTATATTCTTATTCAAGAATTCTTCATCAAAGGTACCATCCTTAGCATCGTAACGGAACACCTCAAAACAAACAAGCGGTTTCTCTACCTACTGTACATTTCTCTATTGTATTGAATTGAATAATAAGTTGAATCTGTTCCAAGACACCTTTTCTTTGTTTCATGCACGTAGGGTACAATACTTCCGAATCTGATTCTTCTCCCTTTTTTATAAGTGCAATCCAGCCATTTTCCTGCACTACGGTGCTTGGCCGATGCCCAAAATGGGCGCAAAAATCACTGCCGTGACCGAAATCGACCCTCCGCACATGTTTCCGTGTGTCTTGCGAAAGCGTTTCGGCCAAAAACTGTGCAAACCCGCAGGAATCGCCGCGGATCTCTTCACGGCGATCGCAGACATCGTCGGCTTCGACTACGAACTCGTGCCGCACAAATTCAGCGAAGAAGACGTTGTGAACGCAGTAGCTTCGGGCCTCGCGAACCTCTCATTTGTTTACAGTAGGGATGTCCCGAAACCGTACTTTCGTAAAAGCGAAATTGACAGTCTTCATTTACAGCGACGTGTCAAAATGGCACAAGGGAATGTAAAACTTGCAGAGCTGCCAAAAAGTTGCAAACTCATAAGAAAAAATATAAAATGACTAGAAAATTGGAAAAAAGCTAGAAATTTCGCATAGGTAAAGGTATGTATGTAATGTACGCATCGTAGGTACCTGGTACGCGTACGGTACGTCAAAACAAAAGCGAATTTCGGGACAGCCCTATTTTACAGCCCAATTTCCGACGATAAGGCCGCAATGCCGTCCATCCTTCTCAGCTATCCCGTGCTCGTAATTCGTCGAGCGTTCATGATTCGTAAACCGCTGCCGGCGCAACCTTTCCAGCACTTCGTGTTCGCTCCGTTTCTACCACCCGTTTGGTACGCGGCAGCGATGATTTTGTTCGGCGTCGCTGGCATTGCAGAACTGGCCGAGGTTTTCCTGTGGAAGAGGCGATACGAGAAGCTGACGATTTGGAGGCGAATTACGCTGCACTTGTGGTACTTTCTGCCGGAGATCATGACCGCGTTTCTGCTTTGCTGCTATTCTACAGTGCTGACGTCACATTTCCTGGTAGATCTCCCGGCGAAAATCCCGTTCGGCGGCCTGTCGGGATTGGCGGATCGCATAGCGAAGGGCGAATATCGATTGATCGCTGGCAGCGTGGGCGACGGCTTTTTCGCGGAAATCAACGCGTCGAAAGCGCCGCCGACGCCCCCTAGCGGAGGCGAAGCGAAAACTTCCGACTCCAGCTTCTACAAGCTGAAACTGGCGCTGGCGAAAACGCCACCTGTCGTAGAAGCGAGCAACAACCACACGCGAATCATTCAGCGGGTTTACTCGGAGGAAAACTTGGTGTACGTCAGCACCAACATCGGCCTGGAGTACGCCGCGAGCTTGGCCAAAGATCCTTGCAGACTGGTGACGATTCCCGATTCCGAAGCCGCGCCCATGCCCGTTGCATTCGTGCTTGCGGTTAACGGAAGCACGAACAGCAGTCTTAAAGGGGGTCTCTTACACATCCAGAAACTAGTATTTCGTTGGTAAATCAATTCTTGGTTGGTGGTGGAGTATACATTTAGTTTTCTTCGAGACGAGCAAACTTTATTGAAATCAAAATGTCGCAACGCTAAAGCTCTTATCTTTGTACTACCAAGGTCAAGGTGTACTGTGGGGGTAAACCAGGGTACGTAAAAATACGGCCACCTAATGTGATCTCAGATCTCAGATATAAAATCAAACAATGCCTTGAACTCTCTTCTTTCAAATAAGCTTTTTGATTCTCATCATTTGCTGATACAGAAAGTTCACAAGGAGTTAGGGCCTAGGGGGCGGGTTTACGTCCATGGTCGGGTTTACCCCATTGTACCCCACAAAATTTTTCCAACACAAATTGTATTGGTGTAAGAGTCCCCCTGTATTGCCGAGTTCGTGGACAGTTTTAATTTCGCTGCGGAGTCGCTAACGGATAACTTTGTGGAGCTGACGCTGCAAAAGTACAAAACAGCGAGGATTTGTCGTCAGCAGGAGCAGAAAGAAGAGCAAAGCATCGCTCTGTTCAACTGCACTGAAGCATTCTTGCTTCTGCTCGTTTCCTCAATGGTCGGCCTTGTGATCTTGCTGATCGAAAGATGGTTTGTTTCTAAGAGGCGTTTTCCGACATGCATTGTGTGAATTATTCCTCTCAGTAGTAATACTTACTGCGTTGGAAATGAGAATACGTATTTATTTATTGCAAAATATTGGAATGCATTTCCACCAACGCATGCAATAACTGATAAAGGGATTTTTTGGCGAGGCCTCCACAGGCATACAACCACTATCTTGACATTTTGAAAATGCAGTCAACAAACTTATCTCGTTATGTAGATTTCCGCATAAAAAACCAAAGTATGTTACTTATTTATCGATTAAGTACGTATTTTGTAGCCTACTACTGTACGTACGTAGCATTCACATTCAGCGTAAAAAAATCGAAAAAATGTCGCTCGTCATAATATTTTTTTCGAACAGAATCGACTTCGATTGAACCACTTCTAAAGTGGGCCACTTCTAACCTACCTAACCACTTCTACCTAGGTACTCTTAATTGCACATTTCTGATTGCTTCCTGTATGCACTGTGCTTGCATATCATTTTTTTGATCCAGTGGAGATTGTATGACACGCGAGAAAAGACAGTTCCAGACCCACATGGAATGATAAGCTGAAAACGCGGGTAAACCACTGAATGTACAACTCCGCTTAGAATCCACTCTTTCTTATGCCCCAGTTGGCATTGCAGAGGTCCACCGGAATCACCCTGAAAAAATATTATTATTATTATTATTATTATTATTATTATTATTATTATTATTATTATTATTATTATTATTATTATTATTATTATTATTATTATTATTATTATTATTATTATTATTATTATTATTATTATTATTATTATTATTATTATTATTAATTATTATTATTATTATTATTATTATTACTTTTTTTACATAAACATACGTACGTACTTACCCAGCATCCACCTTTGAGTGAACTCATTTTTCCAGCGCAGACCATGTGAGCTTTCTCATACCCGTAACCTGGAGGACACTCCACGATTGGAAGGGACACATCCCTCGTCTTGTTTGGAGACCTACTGAGCTTACCCATAGGTACAGGCTCCTCCAAACCCCAACCTGTAACAATGCACTGCTGATTTAGTTTGGGGTCAGAGGAGTTGGAATCAGGCAAGCAAATTGGTTGCACTGCGTAGTTGTCAAAGGTGATGGGCTTCTCCAGCACCAAAATAGCGACGTCATTGTAGAATTTGGGAGGTTTTGGCGGTTTAAAAGGCTTTTTGTAGGGAATATGTATGCTTTTCACGAAGGAACGCTGCTCGTACTTGCTCCACCATCGTCGCTTGTCGTATACTCCAGCACGAATGAAGTAGCGATCTCGGGGGCATATGCTGGAAAAATTTAGTGGCATTTCCAAATAATTTACGTAATTACCTTGTCTGCATGCATTACGTAGGTACTGTATTGCAGATGTAAAAGAAATTACTGTAGATGTAGACCGCGTAAGAAAATAGCTAATCGCATACTTTATGCAATGAATTGCTGTGATAACAATATCAGTTTCTCGAAGGTTCTCGGACACTCTGAGTAAACTGCCTCCACAGTAGAATTTGGTGAAGAACGTCGGTTTTTCCCCACATGAAAAGTCTCCAGAACCATTGCCTTTGGTAGCCATGAGAGCTACAAGCCACGGCCACTTATGTGGAGCAGTCTGATTTCCGAACCATATCCCAACCATGGGATCCGCATTCTCCTCATCTTCATTTTCACTTGGATTTGGATGGTTGGCAATACCACATGGCTGAGGAACTGCGTTGACAGCGAAGATACTGTCTGAGAAAGAGAAAGTTCGATATGGTTTTTAGTCCTTTTGCTAATTACGTATGTACGTACTTGTACAGTAGCAATGTAGGCTACAGTACTGTAGGCAAAAAAATTTTCCTCACCAGAAATAAGTGGTGAAAAAACCACTGTTGTAATTATTCTTCCAATAAATAGAATACGAATTCCTGACTTCATTTGTGTATAGTCTTTTTTCAATTGTAATCAAAGGTCAAAAACATCAAACAACCAATGCAAGCCAATATTGTTGTACAGTAATAAAACAAGTTAGAAGTTACGTAGCCTACAAGTTACAAGTTTACCAAGTACAAAGGCCAGGCAAGCACAATTATTATTCACTAGTTCTAAACGATGCGTTTTGATTATTCTTTTATGTTAAAACACAAAAGAATAACAAAAACGCGTCACTATTCCATTGTCACTATACATCTGACCAGTTTTCCATGTAAAGTACCAGTACGTACGTAACTCTGGAACCACACCTTAGATTTTCATGCGGTTCTTTATAATTTAGTAGCCGAGGTTTTAGAGATGGCCTATGCAAAATTTTAGCTTCATTGGCCCAGCAGAAATTGATCAAAATAACATAAGTAGGCTACCAACAAAATCAAAAATCAGTCAAAAAATCAAAAATGTGTCAAAAATCGACGATTTTCGACGTATTGGCGCCGATTGACCTTCTGTGCAGCTGCAGGGTCCAAAGTAGAATTTGTCTCCTACAGTGAAATAGGAAGCTGATCATATCTTGTACTAGAATAACCCCGTTTTGACCTCAATCATGCTCTAAGACACATACAATATACTAAGACGTATACTTTGACCTCAAAAACATGCCTCTTCAGTCAACAGTATAAGGCAGTGCAAGTTTCACCTTCATCTCCACCATTGGGGTTTGGAAACTACATCAGGTTCAACTTGAGCCATCCAAAATGTGAAATCCATCGTTATCCTGGAAGCTTTAAGCGTGGGAGGCTGCTGCCATGAAGCTCATAAATAAGTTTTTTTACTAAAAGGCTTTGAGAGCGACAAAGAGCAGTTTAGTAATAAATATATGTACATAGGCCGCTCAGACATTCCTGTCTTCACCCATGCCCATCTCACGCCAAACGCCTACACGTTTGGCAAAACTTTATTTTAAGGCCTCACGCTAGGGTTTCCGACCCAACTTTGAGGCGTCCTCGTAGCCGTTGTACGTACATATGCAAGACAAAAGTGTTTAGTCATTGTGTAAATAAGCATGACTTTTCCTCTAAACGTGAAACGAAACAATAGCGCAAAAGCTCTCGTATTCGGCGCAGTACGACACACCAAAGAACACCCAAAAAACCATGCGATTTGAATGTTCCGAAGGAACCGCTGGGTACTATTTTTTACCATGCGGCATATCATTCAACGCGTTTTGACGAGAGGAATCGATCGGTGGCTGCGGCGCTCTCTACCTACGTTGCAGCCGAATGTGCAACTGGAAATAGCGATGTGGTACTGCTTCGACACTACAGAAGTCCACGCTCAGAAAACATCAGCGTGAGGCCTTAAAAGCCGACGTGTTTGGCAAGGCCTACAGTAGGCAAATTTATGCGTAGTACCATAATTGCGTTTGCAATTCAGTTTTTTTGATTGACTGAAAACGAAGACAGCTCAGTGGTTGTTTCCTTCGGAAATGTTTACTGGCCGAGTTCCAGCTATTGTCTGCTTCCTTCTGTTAGTCCATGTACAGGCAGAAGTGCCCAAATTTTGTGAAATAACCCCGCAGCTCAAAGTCAGCCCTGAGTGTGAGGAGATCAAAGTATCGGGATTCAAGTCATCCTCTCGCCTTACATGGTATTTTGATGCAAAGTCTGGAGCTTGCAAAGTTTTCACCTACCGCAGCATCTTCCACGACAGAACCATGAATAACTTTCAGACAAGAGAAGAGTGGGAAATTACCTGCGCATCTTAACTCCTCCTCTATTTCGATGGCTGCTGCCGTGCTGCGGTCTAAAAGCGACTCCCGTCGACAAGATCGACAGTGTCCAAAACGTACGTATTAACGGAGGTTCACTGGTAGGTTTCATTTTTTGGTAAAATTTGTTTTCATAGAAAAAAGATGCGACCAAAATGCGATCGCACGCCATCTCGCGGCGACCATCGAAATAGAGGAGGGTTATATATTATAGTAAGCGTCCTCGCTGTGCACATAACAAAAGTGGCTAAAGGATGTAAGCGTATGCGTAAAAGCGTAAACACATAAATAAACCATAAACCTACTCAACCTGGGAACAAGCCAGTATTTACATTCACATGATTTGTATGAGTGATTCTTTAGTATTCTTATTCTTATGTAAGTCTAAGTCGACAAATTGCTGGCAAACTGATTGACATGCAGTTATGATTGTTCCAACCAGTACGGGTGGCATTGCGAGCGCTGTTCCCAAGAGAAAAAGTGCTCATGTGTCCGCAATATTCCTCAAAGGTGCCATCACAGTAATTGGGCTCTCCAAAACTCCATCCAGCCTTGTAATCATAACTTGTATTATCATTCCACTTGAAGTCATTTGTGCATGGCTAATCAAAATAAAATACACCAATAAATCACTTTGCTATTGTACCGTATGCACATGTGTGACCCCAACGTAAACGCAAAGTCGGGCATACTCCGTGAACCAAAAAATCCTATGGTGGGACAGCTATAATTTTTCCCAAAAAAGTAATGCAAATTATTTGGACACTAGTATAAAAAATAAATTTTGAGAAAAAGGAAAGAAAGAAAGAAAAAGATTGCGAAATGAAATCGCAAATTTTGATGACAACAAAAAGATGTTGCGAACGTAGAAACGAAATGCCTGATCACGATAAATAACGTATTGATAATTATTCTTCGCAACATCTTTTTGTTGTCGTCAAAATTTGCGATATCATTTCGCAATCTTTTTCTATTCTTTCTTTTCTTTTTCTCAAATTTTATTTTTTATACTAGTGTCCAAATAATTTGCATTACTTTTTTGGAAAAAATTATAGCTGTCCCACCATAGGATTTTTTGATTCACGTGGAGTACGTACATACAGTACACATACACATACGTACTATGTTATGTACATTACATACCTACGTATACATACATGCATACGTAAGTCTGACGAGAGAGAGTTCGCATGGAAACTCAAACCACTTGCATGTAGAGTGTAGGCTACTTCTGCTAGTAGATTAGACTATTTCTAGACGGACAGAAATCCGCATTGTTAATCTATATTACGGACAGAAATCCGCATTGTGAATCTATTTTACGCAACGCGAATGCCACAGCGAACTCCTAACTGGCCAGGGTCGTATGTGTAGTTCCAGCTATGTACCTATTGCTTGCTTACGCTTGGTACAGGTCCTTTCGGGTTCCGCTCTAGTCCTATCCAGGCTCCAATCGTCGTCTCCTCATTCCTCCCAAGTGCGAGCAAGTATCCATCTTGTGCATAGTTGTGTGCGCTGGCCAAGTTACATCGTGTGTCAACCGTTTGACAATTTTCTTGTGCCTTGTGCCAGTCGGTTTCATTCCTGATTTGAAACCACAAGTCCCCGTTGCCATCGTTCATTTCAATACAAGATCCCATGGTGAGGCTGCTACTGGTCAATATTTGTTTGATTTCTTGACAGGTTCTTGGTCCAGCAGCTACAGTATGTACAAATATGATAAAACGGCCTCACACAATGTGCTATGAGAATGGAAAATGCGCAATAAATAAAGGAGCATAGTTTTGTCTTATATTTCGTACGGCTAGAAAAGGTATTAGGAGGTGGAGTATCAGTGGTAGTGGTAGCAGCAGTAGCAGAGTCCCTTCACTGAGAGAATACTGCGATTTCAGAAAGTGTTGAAGAAAGACCTTTAGCTTGGAGTACAGCGCGGGAATGAGCATGCTTGAATGTGCTGCACTGTATGACCAGTTGCGTTGTCGCGATGGGGTTGCTCGGTAACAACCCTGCGGTATTTATGTTGGAGTGGCTATGGGTAGCTTATGACCAGCTTACGTAGGTATGTAGGTTCAGGGTAGGCCTACTGTGTACAGCACTGGAGTCAACTCGCTCTCTCAGAATATTGAGTTAAGTTGAGTTAGATTTACTCGGGTTGTCATTTTCCCGAGTTAACCCTTGGAGTCAAGTCGGTTTTTGGCGCGAAAAAATCGGTTATTAGATGGGGAGGGGGGTAGTAACACTTTTTTAGGCACGTTTATTACAACATTTTTACACCTTTTGTTACAACTCTTTCCTACTCGTTCCTATGCTTCATCATTGCGGCGACTGAGTGGTGACTTGTAACAGTCGATGTAACAGTGGTTGTAACAATTGCATTTTTTGATTTGTTACAAGTGAAAAAGTTGTAACAAATTTTTGAATTTGGCGCCAACCCTAGAAAAGTAAGAAGCGGAAAACGTTGTAACAACGAAAACGCGAGAAACTACACTATTTCTTGAAATGAGCTCCCTTCTACATGCTTTTACCCGGGTAAATTACCTGGGTAAGTAACGCGAGATGCCACTGTTACAACTCGAAACGTTGTAACACACTTGTTGAAACAGCCTTTTAATGACAGGGAGGGGGGTTGTAACAAAGTAAGTATAAATTCAAAATTTTTTCAAGGGGTGGCCCAAACGGGGCCAAACTTGATTCCAAGGGTTAAGTTGAGTAACTTACTCGCTCTAACCTCAGCTGAGTCGGGTTAGCCCAAAATCTTGCGAGTTACTCGAGTAAGTACTGTCGAGTAAGTACTGGCTGAAAATGTCAAAACGAAAAAACATACGTACGTACATCATTCTGAATGTCCCGTAAATATAGTACTGTTAACTGCAGGCGGTGTCGTTTTCGTTTTCTTTGCCACCGACATTGCTAATGCATTCGGTAATAATGCAAGACGAAAAGCAACCGCTGAATACAGGGACGGAGTGAAGAATGGTTTATTTCTCACGTGTACCGTCCGCTTTTTGTTGCTGCCGCGTTTATGTTTGAGTGCGCGCTGCTGCTTTGTGCGCATGTACGTGCACGCCATCTACAACAATGGTGTAACTCGAGTTAGGTAACTTACTCGAGTAAGTACTGGTACTGGGTAAGTACGTATGGAATGCTTGACTCGAGTTAGTATGGCAGTACTTACTCGCTGTTTCTAAAATTTTACCCGAGTTAGAAGCAACAACGGTCAATACCGAATTAAAAGTCGAGTTAGATAACTCAATGACTGCATTTTTCCGAGTTAAGTTAAGGTCTCACACTATAGATCTCTGAGCCGTGGACTCCTGTACTACTACTGAAGTATCTGGTGATGTCTAATTCCAGCTGTTTTCACTTCCTGACACCATACGATCATCCGTCTGCTTGTTTTCCGTTCGCTGTTTCCGCTCCAGTCGCGCTCTCTGCGCTCGTCTTCGTACTATGCAGGGACAACTGTCTATGCATGGACTTCTTGATAAATTCGGTCCAGGCTCTCCTGAGCCAACGAAAGCGAGTTGAGAGGAGATCAAGATATTGATCGAAAGCTTGTTACACGATCTCTTTGACGCGCCATATAGCGCCTCTTGAAACGGTCTATTTTTTTGTAGCGCTATTCCTGATTGAAACGCTAACTTTTTCAAACACGTTTTTTTATGGATAACTTTGCGTAGAGGCAACGTAGAGAGGCGCCGCAGGTACTGATCGATTCCTCTCGTCAAGACGCGTTGAATGGTGTGCCGCATGTTGAAAAATACCCAGTGGTTCCTTCGGAACACCCAAATCGCATGGTTTTTATGGTGTTCTTCGGCGTGTCGTACTGCGCCGAATACAAGAGCTTTGGCGCTGCCGTTTGGTGTACGTGTAGAGGAAGAATGATACTTTATTCGCATTATGACGGATCACTTTTATCTTGCGTACAACGGCTACGACGAAGCCTCAAAATTGGCTCCGAAACTATAGCGTGAGACCTTAAGTTAAATAACACCAGTGGTGTACAGTACATATGGGGCTATGCATAGGGGGGGGGGGGGGGGGGGCATGAATAGGGTATTTTTTATGTTTTGCCAATATGGGGCTATGCATAGGGAGGGTATGCATGGGGGGGGCTATGCATGGGTAAATACGGTACAATTGACCAATCCAATCGCGACAACGCAACCATGGAACGAAGCGAGGGTGCTTTTCCTCTGGGTCATCACAGCCAACTTTATAGTTGTCTATGTTCCCGTACTGAATTGCGCTCGGCTTGTTGGACCTGCAATGGTCCATGAAATGTGTTTTCCTAAACTTCGCAAAAAATTTTTAACAATACGTGTTGAGCTCAATACTAATAACACAGTGGTATTCCAGTGGTATTTCTATTTGGTGCTGTTGTTAAAAATTTTGTGCGAAGATTAGGTAAAGACATTTCATGGACCATTGCAGGCCCAACAAGCCGAGCGCAATTCAGTACGGGAGCATAGACAACTATAAAGTTGTCTGTGAATGACCCAGAGGAAAAGCACCCTCGCTTCGAATGTGGGAACTGATCACTGGTGTCAACTCGCTCTCTCAGAATATTGAGTTAAGTTGAGTTAGATTTACTCGGGTTGGCATTTTCCTGAGTTAAGTTGAGTAACTTACTCGCTCTAACTTCAGCTGAGTCGGGTTAGCCCAAAATCTTGCGAGTTACTCGAGTAAGTACTGTCGAGTAAGTACTGGCTGAAAATGTCCAAACGAAAAGAACATACATACGTATATCATTCTGAATGTCCCGAAAATATTGTGTTTTTGCAGGCGATGTCGTTTTCTTTTCTTTGCCACCTCATTGCTAATGCATTCGATAATAATGCAACACGAAAAGCATCCGCTGAATACTGGGACGGAGTGAAGAATGTTTTATTTCTCACGTACTGTATGTACCGTCCGCTTTTGTTGCTGCCGCGTTTATGTTTGAGTGCGCGCTGCTGCTTTGTATGCACAGGTATGTGCACGCCGTTTACAACAATAGCGTAACTCGAGTTAACTTACTCGAGTAAGTACTGGGTAAAGTATGGAATGCTTGACTCGAGTTAGTATGGCAGTACTTACTCGCTGTTTCTAAAATTTTACTCGAGTTAGAAGCAACAATGGTCAATACCGAGTTAAGTCGAGTTAGTTAACTCGATGACTGCATTTTTCCGAGTTAAGTTAAGTTAAATAACTCAGGCAAAAATCGCCCGAGTTACTCGAGTAAAGTAACTCAAATTTTTACTCTGACACCAGTGGAACTGATCCATACTGCATTTTCAAGAGACTACTGTATGCGGAAATCTCGCAGTACGTATGTACGTACGTAGTCTCTCAGTGGACGGACTGTTGTAGTGGCTGCATCTGTGGTCTGTTTTGAAGAAGTGGGGCAGATTGCAGATAGAGTTGCTGGAGATGTGGTACAACGACGGTAGCGGTTGTACAACACAGCAGTTACACAGCAGCGCGTCATGGATAATGAATCTAAAACACTTGATGGATTTGGAGAAGATACTACGTACGTAGATAGATGGTAGCCTTTACTTTGTGATAAACTACACTTGGTACAAGTCAACGACTGACTTTTTGCTTGTTTTGGTAGTGCGTACTACACTACGTACTGCGTACGTACTACGTACGTACTACATAAGTACGTTACATGTAGGGTACACATAGGTACACACACGTGCATCAGTACTGGCAAACTTGGTTACTGCATAGTCTTTGACTAGATAACAATATACGGTACATACATACTGTATTACCTGGTAAATTACTTGCACTTGGTTTGGTACAATACAATACATACAGATTAGATTCGTACAGGTAAAAAATTAGCTTATGTACTTGGAAAGTAACGCAATAGGCTACCTATATTTTGTTTACTTTCTAACCTGTACATCCAACACGTTGTTCCCAAAAGTTATGTCGAGCATATGATTCAGAAATTGCAATGGTCAAGATTAAAAGAAAGCATCTCCAAAGCTTGGACAGTCGAATATCTGCCATCTTTCATTCCTCGCTGTTGAGTTGATACTTGAAAAAAATAAAGAAAAAGTTTTACAATAAAACCACAAGCATGATGGGTGGGATTGAATAAGAATCTCCTAAGTCAATCACGCGAATAGGTTTTCCCAGACACATTTTACGGTTCATTTTTTAGTATAGTTTTGTACCTTTTGGTTGCACATTGTACATGTAGGTACCTAGTTTATTGACCACAGTCTGACCCTAAAGTTACCATGGGAAAAGAAAACACAATTCAGACAAGCAAAAAACGACCCAACCCAAACACTGCAATAACATAAAAACAACCATTGAATAATACAGTTCAAATTGGGCACATTCTTGTCAAATTTTTTATCAGTCATCCAAAGGAAAAACCTACATTACATTAAGGACCTACATAAACCTACATTAAGGAAACACCTACATAAACGTCCGTTTATTTGTAATCTTCGGCTTCTTGTCTACTCCGGTTGACTACAGAGTGTCTCATTATCATCTGACCAGGTTTCCATGTACATACTACGTAACTCTGGAACCACACCTAAGATTTTCGTGCGGTTCTTTATAATTTAGGAGCCGAGGTTTCAGAGATGGCCTATGCAAAATTTTAGCTTCATTGGCCCAAGTAGAAGTTGATCAAAATAAAATAAGTAGGCTACAGTACCATCAAAATCAACAAGCAGCTTATAAAAAGGCAACCATTCTAGGTGTGAGTGGAGGAGTCTGAAGGGCTGATATTAATGATTAGCAGCCGTTTGTCCTGAGGGCCAAACAGGAGTGAAGCCCTTACAATTAGCAGTAGTAGAGGCTGGTGTGCTGTCTTTTTGAAGTAGAGATGCTGTCTGAGCGGCAGATATTAAAACGCGATGTCTGGAAGGATTCAGTATTGCTGTACAGTACCGCGGACAGGGGGGTAATTTTCAGTTTTCTGCTGATGACGTGAGCTGATAGCCCAACTGATTTTACGTATTTTACAAAAAGACCGGGTCGAAAATTCCCACCCAGTCCTGAGATATAAGGCCTCAAAGTTGACACAATTTGACCTTAATTTTTCACTTTTTCACCCTAAAATGGGGGTAAATAGCCCCACAGTGGGGCTTTGGGGCTATAAATTTGCACACACATAGACCCTATGGGGGTACATGTTCAGACAAATTTTGAGCCCTCTAGCCCTCTTGGTTCAGGAGTTAAAGCTGTTTTTGCTGAAAATCCGAAAATTGCAATTTTTTCATAATTTTCAAAATTTTGAGAGAGTTAGTCCGTGTGCCCGCTGTTTTATTTCTGAATCTTGTAGAGCAGAAAATTTGCTACAAGATAGGCTACATTTGAAAAGAAAGTCACCTATGGGAAATTTTCACAGCAAGGCCTTGAAGAGTGGCGAGTAAGGGTTTTAAGAGTGTGCGTTTCCCCCCTTTTTAAAACAAAAACAAAACATACAGGAAATCCCCCCCCCAAAAAAATCCCATTTAAAATAAAAATTAAGAAAAAGATTAAAAAAAAAATTCCTCCCAACAAAAAAACCCCCCCCAAACACAAAAATAAACAAAATAAGATATATTATATATGTTTTAAGATAATCTGTGAGTGGGGTTTTTTGTGGGGGGGAAAATAATCTAAACCAACATCACATTAGAAATAATATAATTAAGGAGACTTTTGATGTGGTGATGTTGTGTTGACAAGAAAAATGAAGAAAACGCACACTCCAAAACCCCCTACTCGCCACCCCTGAGGCCCTACCCGCAAAGTTGTCACAAATACGTTTCCCTTTTTTTATCTAGGTTACCAGACTTAAAATATCATACAGCGAGGCTCAGACTCTACAAAATTAACACACGAAACACCCGAAACATATGAAAACAATTAAAAAATTTCAAAAATAATGGAAAACTTCTAAAAAATCCTTATCTCAGAACAAACAGGTCCAAAAGGTGTACAAAAATCCCCACAGGGCCCAATGGGTTTTCTTAACTTCTACCCCAAAGCGCCAAAGACCCACTACTGCTCAAATTCCCCTAACCTCAGTGTAGGTATAAAAACAGAAAATTAAAGGTCAAAAAATCCATAAACTAGTTAAACTTAAAACACCTGGGATTTTCGACACCTTCGAACACAAAAATATGTAAAATCCCCATCTGTACCTAAAATCGCCCAAAACAAACACCCAACAAACACCCCCCTTCCCCCCCATTCTGCACCACCCCACACCCCCTCTCCCCTAATGATTACCAGCCGTTTGTCCGGAGGGCCAAACAGGAGTGAAGCCCTTACAAGTAGCAGTATGTAAGGGCTGATAAATGGTAGTAGAAGAAAGAGGATGCGTGCGGTATGGAATGGAGAGTTGATTGAAGTTGTATTTTCGGATGGGGAAATTTTCGGACACATGTCTGACCTCAATGTGCATGCACGCACAGCGACATTTACTGTATTACGTATGAATGTACTGTAGACTACGTATGTATGAAAGACGGTAAAATTCGGACGTTAAAATTTTCGGACAGAATTTTTTATCCGAAAATTTCCACCGTCCAAAAATTTCATCATTTACAGTAATAGATCGGGCCCGTGGGTCAAGTAGGGTTTCAGCATGCAGCAGTGAAAAACCTTTGGGTCCCCCAGGCAGATGCGGATGGGTAAAGCAGGTTTGTAAGCAGAGAAAAACGGTGGGCAAAATCGGAAGTACGGTATCAGGGGACACAGCACCATATTGGTCACATATTCACAGTTTCGTTGACATGAATACTTCACGCTAGCAATCTAAACATGAGCCTGTGAACTGCTCTGCAACTGAAGGTTTTGTTGCTTTTGTGCGCGTTTTTTCAGTTTCGTTGACTCTAAGATTTTTAGCAATACGTACTGCACATGGAAATATACTGTACATACAAAAAATTCGTACGGTAAAATTTTCGGGCAGAATTTTTTTTCCGAATTTTCCGAAAATTTCCTTCGTCCGAAAATTTCCCCGTTTACAGTAATAGATCGGGCCCGTGGGTCCAGAAAGAAATGAATCTATTGTACAGCTATCAGTACTGTATCTGCTGCAGAACTTCTTTTCAAAATTACCTGCTTTTTCTCTCCTGCCATTTGAGTTGAGATGTTCTTCTTCCACAGCATTCCAGGCATTGTTTTATTGAATCGCTCTTGAACACGCACTCCTTCCAAAAGAGAGTTCTCCTTTTGAATTGCTGTTGAAGATACGATCCTTTCAGAAGAAAATCATTCCCTTTCTCACTGACTATGCACAATTTTTCCCCTGTGATTCTTCAACGCAATAGCGCCGCTGCTCAGCAACAGAGTAAAAGCAGGTAATTTTGAAAAGAAGTTCTGCAGCAGATACAGTACTGATAGCTGTACAATAGATTCATTTCTTTCTGGACCCACGGGCCCGATCTATTACTGTAAACGGGGAAATTTTCGGACGGAGGAAATTTTCGGAAAATTCGAACAAAAAATTCTGTCCGAAAATTTTACCGTACGAATTTTTTGTATGTACAGTATATTTCCATGTGCAGTACGTATTGCTAAAAATCTTAGAGTCAACGAAACTGAAAAAACGCGCACAAAAGCAACAAAACCTTCAGTTGCAGAGCAGTTCACAGGCTCATGTTTAGATTGCTAGCGTGAAGTATTCATGTCAACGAAACTGTGAATATGTGACCAATATGGTGCTGTGTCCCCTGATACCGTACTTCCGATTTTGCCCACCGTTTTTCTCTGCTTACAAACCTGCTTTACCCATCCGCATCTGCCTGGGGGACCCAAAGGTTTTTCACTGCTGCATGCTGAAACCCTACTTGACCCACGGGCCCGATCTATTACTGTAAATGATGAAATTTTTGGACGGTGGAAATTTTCGGATAAAAAATTCTGTCCGAAAATTTTAACGTCCGAATTTTACCGTCTTTCATACATACGTAGTCTACAGTACATTCATACGTAATACAGTAAATGTCGCTGTGCGTGCATGCACATTGAGGTCAGACATGTGTCCGAAAATTTCCCCATCCGAAAATACAACTTCAATCAACTCTCCGCAGGAAAAACAAGTGGGCTTATTCGAGCCAAAAACGTTTCAAAACAAAACGCACTGTTTTTTATTGTCAAACTTGAGCAAGAATACAAAATGCGGCTACACATACGTAAAATAAAATGCAACTCACAAGGTCAATGTATGTATGTACAGTATAGAATACACAGTTGAAACGTACATAAAGGAACAAAAACCAAAAAGTCCAGTAAATGCAGTACATAGTAGTGATGTTCCAAGTACTTTACTTAGTACTTTTTTCCAGGTACTTTCCAATATTTTTGACAAAAAGTACTTTTTACTTACTTTTTACCTGCGGCAGCTCAGATCTTTTTACCTGATTTTACTTTTTACTTTTTGTTTTCAGATATTTTACTAAGTACTTTTGCTTTTGTAGGAAAGTACTTTTACTTACTTTACTTTTTACTGCCATGCATAGGTGCAGTAAATGCTAGTTGGCGGTTGATTTTGTCAAAGGTCGGTACATATTCTCTGGAAAACCTGTCAAATTGTCCTTCATCTGCTACCACATTACGAGTACCAAAAAAGGTTCCTTTTCACTAAGCCTTCACCAAAGTAACATAAGCTTTCAAAATTGGGCCGAAAATTTACTTTTTATTGAGTACTTTTGATGAACTTTCCTTATTTTGTACGGGTAAACTTTACTTTTTACTTACTTTTTACTTTCACTTTTTAGCAGATTTTACTTTTTACTCTGAGCTGCCCAGATCTGCCACAGTAATTACTTTTTACTTACCTGACCTGGGAGCGGTGCTAGGTAATTACTTTTTACTTACCTAGTACCCATAAGAGCCGTTGGAACATCACTAGTACATAGTACCTACATACTTTACTTTATACCAAGTTATTACTTATTTACTGTCAAGGCCCTGAATTACTTACTTACGCCCTGAATTGCGGCTATTCCTGGCATGCTTGCTTATTGTTCCTGTTTTCCTGCGAAAAGTTTCCTTTCCTCTTCTCTTTCGTTTTGTTTTTTCCTCCTTAAAACCCAAAATTATGTTGCTCGCAATCGATCGAAATTACTCGCGATCAATTGCGAGCAGTTTCCAATCTTTTCGCAACTGCTCTCCGATTGGTCGGGACCGCTCGCGATTGCTTGCGAGCACCCCTTTTTTCGCGAGAAAGCATTGCGACCGCAGCCAGCACAGTACCCTACATACATATTACACCCTTGATATTACATACATAAGCTGCTTGGTTAATGTCGGCTTCCTCGTTTTTTTCCATTTTTCTGGGGCCATTGTCGCAGCAGCTGTCACCGTTTAAACTTTCACGAATTTGCTGCGAGTGTCTGCTCCAATATGTCAGGCGATGCAGCTACACATAGAAGAAAGGCGACACTACTAAATCACGTGGGTCTGGAGAAATTTATGAAGGCCCCACCCTGATAGATGAAAATTTAGAATGGTCCAAACAAGTGGGTCATTTGTTTTAGGTGGGTCATTTGTTTTCCTTGCTACTGAGGGACCCCTGGGGAAATATTTGGCTTCACCTTGATGGATGAAATTTGAATGGTCTAAACACAAGTGGGCTATGTGGGTCTGGAGAAATTTGTGAAGCTTATGGTTAAGCTTATGCTTAGGCTTATGGACCTGGGGAAATGATGACGTCATAGGTTTAAGCTTATGGGTAAGCTTATGCATAGCTTTGGAGGGATATGAGGAGCTAATAGGCTTATGGGAGAGTTGAGGAGTGGTGCCCATACATATCAGTGCAAGCTTATCCCTTGCATTTTTTTTTGAAGAAAAAGGTGTGCTCCTATGAAAATAGTTTACTGCAATTGGAACATTTTGATTTTAAAAAATGGAAACGTTCCTGTCTTGGATTCCTGAAGCCACCATAAAAGTAAGCACCAAGAGCTCAATGCTAGAGTTACAAAAACCTTGATGCTTATGTTTTAGGGCATTTTTCAAAAGTCATGACATCAATTTACAACTGCAGCAGTTGCTTCAATTTGTCAACACCTATTGTACCAGCTGCAATCAAGTCTGCATTTCCAGAGCTGGTTTGTACAGTGTGGGGATATCACTACTGCCAAATTTGGTGGATGGATGGAGATCAGTTTGTTGCTCATTTTAAAATCTACAGCAGTGGAAGAGCACTGCAAAAAGGAGCAAAAAATCGACAAGTGGCCAAGATGACATCTGAAGCTCTTGTACAGAGGATTCAAATCATATATCCAGCTGCACAATTAGAAGACTACAAGGAGACAACAATGCTGGCAGTCCATGACATGAAGAGCCAACTGAGGATTGAGAAATTACTCTCAGCTTTTGCTCCAACTGGAAAGCAACTCAAGTATGAGATGCAATATGAACCAGAATTGTCACCAGGCATCACTTGGAGACGTCATTTCTCATGGAATGGAAGACTGAAGAAATACACCAGTAGTAATAGGGTGGTGAGTTTGGCGCAACTACCACTATCTCCGGCTCCTTTCACTCATCCCCGACAGCTGTCAAACCTGTAACCATGGCAACCATTGTCTGAGCCTGTTTACTGTTGCTCGGACCCCCGACAGATGTCAAACCTGTAACCATGGCAACCAAGCCCGTGTCTTGTCCAATCCTGTTTACTGTTGCTCGGAAGTCCACTCTTCGCGTGGACTTCCCCGCCGCCGCCGCCGCCGCCGCCGTGCACTAAACACCCGACTGCATTCTTTTTGAATGAACATCTTATTTTCAAACTTTGTTCAGAAATAATTGCATGCCACAGTCGAGTTTTTTTCTACAACAGCATTGAAATAAATCGAGGATGCGATCAAAAAATTAATGCAGCCACATTGGAATAAATTTTGGATGACTGACACAAGAGAAAATGTTGGAATAAATCGAAAAGAAATTGCCAAGATCCACCTTTTCTGCACAGGGGGAGTTGAATACAGACGCCTATGCATTGACCTAGATTCTGCGCCAATTACTGAGCCGATTTCAAATCTTTGATGCATCGATCTGCGCCCATACTAACTATGTATGTACGAATGGCACACCTGTTTTCAAATCTACGGCCGAGGTTGGGCGGCATACAAAATTGGAATAGAATCCTGATTTCCTCCTTTATATATGTGTGGAAGCGCGCTTAGAGGTGCTTCAGATCATAGGATCCAGCAGGTGTCAAAGGTTAGAGGTGCTTCAGATCATAGGATCCAGTCAGGTCAAAGGTCAGAGGTGCTTCAGATCATAGGATCCAGTCAGGTCAGAGGTCAAAGATCGATGATGACTCAGCCATGCCCGGGCAGTGGCGAATATAAAAGGCTGTACGGACTAGTTTTCTGCATTTTTTTGTCAGCCTCTCTATTTTTACGTGTAAAATTTTATTCGTTTATTCCTGTACCAAACCTGCGTGCGTAGTAGGCCTATAATTATTGTTCCACCATTGTGCTACTACCGTACTGCAAGACACATGAAAAGACGCCGCGATTTTCTTTTTTCCCACCTCTGTACATATCACATAAATCAGCGCCGCCCCCTCAGACACTCATTTGGATAGTAGTCTTCTTCCATGTTACATTTTCTAAACTATCCCACTCTCAATTTCCCTTGCGGACACCACATGGCACCATTATTATGTACGCATATGACACATACACTATGTGCATACTGCATATGGCACATGCATTCTACATACTGTATATGACTGCAATTTTCCAAGCCTATTCATGTCTTTGATTATCCCGACATGCCTTTCCAGACTTTCAATACAAACCTTCGGACTCAC